>JAPYZM010000984.1:0-44644 GCA_030522845.1 Psyttalia concolor
AACTAAAATTTATTTGAATTAAATTGGCTCAGTTTTACTGATACTATCTCGTAGTGAAATTTTGTTGAAAATAAATTTTATTTTCATTTGTTTTTTGTTGTGGATGTCAAATAAATTGACATTTTAGTATCAACGACAAATAATTTTGACATCTTCAGCCTTTATTTGTTAAAAATAAGTCATTTGAATCATTCATTTGATTCGATTTTATTTGGAATTAAAATTCACGTGTTTTCTTTTTACTCAAAGATTCTAGTTCCCTAAGTGCAGAAATGGTAGAAATGATGAAATATTTAATAAAGTAATAAATAATGATAATAATAATAATATAGTAATAACGCAACTGGATTGTTACGTTATATCTGGATGATATCACTGATATCACTATCTATCGATGCTATCCTTTTTAGAGTAGGATTTTATTAGTCACTGTAGCTTGTATGACTTTTTGAGACTTCATTGTGTATATATGTATATACATTGTATATTTCTGTGTTGGTTAACCCGACGAAAATTGCTCTACCGCATCGATACGACATAATAATCAAACAATGATGGAATTCTCATAATTCGTCATGCCAAAGGTAATTCCTGCAATTGGAAGTGACAGGTTTTATCAATTTTCTAATTTATTTTCATTTTATTTACTTGAATATTTTCGAGATATCCTTACGCATATTTACGAACAATCGTTTCATTGAGACTGTTCCTCTGCTATGTAAAAATGAAACTTATCACCGAGATATTCAATGCGATTGGAATTCCTCCAGTATCAATGATTCTGCACGATGAATATTATCCCCAATGGCGCGCAAACTACTATACGCGTCGCAATAGAGATAAATGATTATCTTTCTACAAAGTAATATAAAACAGCAGTCCATGTTTTTATAATTTTCAGTGGCGAGAATTTTCTAGAAGATAATTCTTCTGCAATTGCATTGCATTGAGTACCGCAATAAGGAGCATTACAGATTGATTGCCTATCTGAATACATTTTTAGTGGAATCTGAAATGATTATTCATAATAGCTGGATGTCTCTTGATTACTCACGATTGCGTAATGTGTTCTGCTTTATTGCTGCAACTACATTCTGTCACTTTGTTATACAATAATTGAAATTTATTTCGTTTATTATCATTCTTAGCTATTGACGTTATCAGATTTAAGTAATTGTTGCCTTGATAACGTCTATACATTAACAATGGTATCAGATGTTAGTGCAATGTTTCAACTGTCTTCGATAACTTATTATTTTACGATGCCTCGATAGAGGAAAAAAACGCAACAGTTTTGGGGGGGGGGGGGAACTTCTAGCATTTGATAATCTGGTATTACATAACAAAAAGTATTTTTTTATCATTTTATTTTAATTTTCTCCTTGCCATATATATCTGATTCAGGTTTTTATAAAAGTCTTTTATTGACAATTTTGGTTTTCCAACTCTTTCATTTGACAATTAGTCCGGATTTTTTTGCTCGTCTAAGCTTATTAATTGTGTTTTGCAGTATTTGAAATAATTAATAAAAATAAAATTAGGATATCTGGGAAAGAGGAGTTAAACGGACCGTCTTTGTTGCTAAGAATTCGACAATGAAGAGGTGATATTTGTGAGTGTTATGCTAATTTCTTAATTATTTTTGAATGCTTGAGGACAATGTCTGATTCATCGTAATTCCATTATTTAATACAGCGATATTGACGATGAATCATGAGTTGAAAGTCTTTGAGATTTTCAGATGAGAATTTGGATATTAAGTTGATATTGTAAGGCCCTAATTAGAATTTGTTTCTTTGTAAATACTAAAAGAAAAACAAACAAGTTCATAAGAAAGTCCCAAACAACATTTTTTCAATTGTTCGCTTGGAATTTGAAAGTTTTGAACATCAACAAGAGTAAGATGATCCGCGCAAGATGATGCCTTTGACGGATAACAGTATAAACTAAAAGTTGCTAATATATGATCGTTATTTAAGAATAATTAATTTCTTATCTACGCTATACCCTCCCCACAAATCCCTCAACACGTTTGAATTGACACATGTGATTATCGATACCGCAATACTCTCAGTTGTAAGGCGACCCAGTTGAGTTGGATGAACAGTTAAGGGATATTTCTGAGCTATATTCAACAGTCTGATCTCCTACCACTGGATGAACAAAGTATATCCGCGAAGTCGAGTAAGTTGAGTAGGTAGGTATCATCTTAACGTTTGGCCCTGGAAGTCGGGTATGAAAACACGTTTTTTCTGTGCCGCCTTTGCGTTCTAGACGGTATCAAAAATCCTTAATCCTAAATTTCTGACGTGACTGATGACGTCAATTGCATTTTTTAGATGACCGTAACCACGCAGCTCGATCGCCATTCATATGGAAAAACTGCATTCATTAGCAGTAAATACGAGCACCAGTTTCATCAACTTCTTTGTCACGTCATTTATTTTCGTTGACAATTGCTAACTTTGGCTTCTTTTAGAAATAATTTGTGTTTGCATTACTTATATATTTAACTGTAATTTTTTTTTCTATTCAATTAACTTGAAATTCAATAGCCAAGCGGTAAAATGGTCTAGTCTATTCCTATCCTTTTTATAGATTAAAAAGATATTGAAAACTATCAAGAATTTTCAATAACCTTTTTAAAACTTTCATTAGTCTCGAAAATGTATTTTTTGCTCATGCTATTTAATGCATAATTCAAGAACCAATAATATCATAAAGTTGTAGCGCAGGCTGAGCCGGAGAGAAGAGTTACTTTAAGTCGATTTAACTCCTTGAGTTCTTAACAAATATCTAGGTAAGGAATGGAGCAAGCAAAATTTCCGTAATAAATTATATACCTTTCAGTTAATTCTACAAAAAAATCACATCTAAAATTAGCTCATTTCTTTTTTATTCCGAAATATTTATTGAAACCTGATCATCTGTGGAAATTGGTGGAAATCGTTCCACGGCGTCACTCCTAATAATAAGAATAGGCAACAAAATCTATGGATGAAAACTATTATTATCGATTTCATAAATTTTTTTTGTATTTAACAACTTGGTACTAATAATATTAGCAGGTCTGAAAATGACATACGTAATTTTAGTATCATTGAAAGCACAGTAAAAAATGAATTTCATGGCCATTTTAGTATTAATTTAAAAAGGAATAAATTTACAGAACTGCAAGATTCGTCAGAGAATTGAAATCACTCCATAAATTTAAATTCGAAATAAAAGCAAAATTTCACGATTCACTCCAATGATCACATAACCATGTGAAATTGAGGTGACTTTTCAAAAAATAAAAAATTCTAGAATATATCATTGCATTTTCACCCCGTTTCACAAAACAATTCACCGGACATTCATTCACCATAATTTATTTCACCATTGCGCTTGCATTTTGTTGTAGAAACATAGTCTTAGTAATAATAAATAGCATCGGCTAAGATATTGATGGCGAATGAGGAAACGTTTTCTAAATATACTTTCTTCTTGAACTCCTGCATTTGACTTCACAACTTCATTTCTTCTTTTCACTAATAACTTAATTATGAAATACACTGATTGCAAAAGTTTATCTTTTTATATGTGTACAGAATAAGATGGAAAAAATAAATCAGGTGTTCGTCATTGAATCCCAGTGCAATCCATCATAACAGTTTTGATATCGGTTTTTATATGGAGATAAATTTAAGATACTGATAAGGCAGTGATTGTTGCGGTTGGTCTGCAGACATGTCTCAAAAATACACCATTCGAATCAATATTTTTGTAAGATTTGTGGTAAAGTATAATGACACCGGGGACACTTGACTGCATGGGTAATCAGTTGCTCATTCATTCGACGTATCCATTAATTCATGAAAAATGCCTGTGTACTTCATTCCTAATAATAGAACATTTCGTCATCCTGAGTGAAAATTGCGTCAATCAAGATTGATCCGAATTTGATATAGCGGGAGTCAGGTTTAACTAGTCAGACAGTACCTAATGAGGAATTGATCAATTTTTCATTCAATTCATCTCATCAGAATCATTTTGATCAGATTCTCATTTGGAGGGCCTGAGATAAACTTGAAGTTACTTTCGTCAAATACCCGGTCTAACGGTTTTTTTGATTACTACTAATCAACTATTATACCCATAATTATGAAAGACTTTCCCAAAATTGACCAAATTACGCCCGCGCTTTCTGGCACTCCATGCTGTACGCTCTTATCTGCGGTTGGGCTTTCATACGCGCCCTGCCATAATCCACAGCCTCATGTAGTTTTCACCATATAATTGAAAATTACTTTTTTTTATTCAGCTCATTTGAAGGTCAATTGTATATTATTGTAAGCCCATTTATTCCAATTGAAAAGAAATATTTATTTCCTTTTTAATTGAAAAATTTTTAAGGAAAAACTTAGCCCCCCCCCCCTCTTTTTTTTTATTGTAGATCCAAATAAACATTCAATTACTCTCAATCGGAATAAATAGATCACAATGATCTAGAATGACCCTTCAAACAAGCTGAATAAAGAAAAATTAATTTTCAATTTTGTGGTGGTAATCGGGGGCTACGCTGTGCGCTGTTACCGACCCTCTCATACGCGCCATGCCATACTCCAAGCGCGAAGTGAATTAGCTCAGGCGCCACCGCTACGGAATTTTCATGTTGAAGTCTGTCCATAAGCCTTAGTAGCTCCCCTATAGTCTCTGGACAAAAGCAAAGAAGGAAGACACAGAAAAGAGAGAGAAATAGATATTCTTTTGGTTGCCAACTTTGAGGAACGAAATACGAGCGCTGAGAAAATAAAATCATGGAAATAGTACATTATGATGGTTGCTCTGGGAGGATACTTTTCTTTACTCATTTAATCGAGAAAGTAAAAATATCGTCATAAACCTCATAGTCAATTTATATAATGTAACTAAGGACGGATTCCGCCAAAAATTCTTGTGTTATGAGAACAAAAATAAAACCCATTCGGGGAGTAGTCGTGTCGTGTATATTATACGCGACAGCCTCGGCCGATGACGTTACAGAGGTAAAACGTCAGCTTGCCCGATAGGCTGCCGTGTATCTTAATTTTAAATTGATCCCGCTGCTTGAAATCATTCTGATCAAGTTTAAATTAGATGGGTTTGATTTCAACTAATATCCGTCAACCTCTAAGAATCCTGATGAGATTCTAATCAAATGAGACCAATCTCAGATTGAGCAAACAACATGAAGGAAGAAAGCTCATGAATCGTCATTTGGAAGGGCATTCAATCATCATACTTTACAAACTTATATTTACTTTAATAAAATAAGTAAACTTAAGTGATGCTTAAATTCCAGTGAATCTCCATCAAATTTATAGGAATCCACAAAACGGATAACAGAATTTTTAGTCTTTCCTCATTTCTTCACTAATGAAATTGTTTTCCACCAGAAATTGGGTGGAAAATCATTTCGACCTTAGCGCTGAGCCTAATTATCCGGACAATCTGAATAAAATCATGGCCGAGCACCAATACCTGACGACACAAGAAAGCAATATTTTCTTACGGAGTCGAAGCGTTGATATCAGCTGATTAAACATTATCTTCTCGTCGATATCGTCTCGTTAATAGTTTTCTTGTGGGCGCTCATAGCAGCTGTCTATATAATTCGCGCATCTGTGGCCTTGTCATATCCGGTCTCTCGTTTATCGAACAATCCCCCATTAGCCAGTATCATTAACGAATAACCCCGTGACACCAATGATCCGTAAATAGACGTTTAGAAGATGCTTATTGATTTTTTCTTCCATTCAATATGAAGAGCTCTAATCACATAATCCCGAATCGAAAAAATGAACGAATGGTGTGAAATACTTCGTGACAATGAATAACAGAAATCTAATTTTGATACATTTTTTAAATCTTCAACTGTTGATTTTTTATAACAAGGAACATTTATCGAGTACTTAATAAAAGTTATCTAGTTTTCTGTTAAAACTAACTGCTCAGCAAAATTTCTTTCACGCCTTACTACAAATTAATCGTCCATAATATTTGTAGATTTTCAATTTTATTGTGCGGTTAGGCAATTTTTCCCGAACGTCCAAAACAGGACATGATTACCAAACGAACCAGTAATTTTTATCTACCCAGTTACATTAGTTTTAATGATTTTCATGGCAGACTTTAGAATTGTCAGAATTGAACCTACACTGTTGTTGTCTCAAAATCCTCTGATTGCGTCACTCCAATTCATGGACCACATTAATTCGACATTTCAATATACTTCACCTCCTCATTTGCATTCGAGGTGAGGCTCTTGAACCATGCATCGCCAGTCAAATTTTTCATTCTGAAGAGGTCAGTCCACGTTTATAATCCTGGCAATACACTGTCCATTCACGAAACACACAATCTTTCTCATTGGAATGGAGGTCGCTTTCTCATCACCACAAATATTCTGTACAGCCATCTTCAGTCTTATTTCCTCAAGCCCTAAAAAATTGAGATCTCAACATCGTATTTACGAGCACCGCGGCTGGCGGGCACCGAAACCATGATTTATCTATTGTTAACGACGTTTTTCAGTTATTGCCACATAATTCCGTTTACAAATCGTAAATCCTTAACAAAACTTGAGTTGTCGCAATTTACGTTCGCTCAATACTAACAACATTATTATTTTTTAAGAGTCCATAATTCTTTAATTCCACTACTTCTTCATTGGCCAATACCGCCGTACGCATTTACTCATGAAAAATTTTCGTATAGGACACACTACTTTGCCAATAATCAATACTCCATCTATTTAAAGTGTAATTGAACACTGGGCCAATGCGTGTTAATTTATAACCGAAAATTGTTTAAATTTGAGCTGAAACTTAATTCACATCTTAAGAAAGTTCTAATATGCAACGATTGTGTAAAAAACGGAGTAGGCAATGAAAATTTTAATATTTAAGTTTCTAGTAGCACTATTATTGTCTAGAAATAAAAGAACGGAAAACCGTCAAATAAACATTTTGAAAGATCGATTCGAAAGCAGATGGCTATTCATTAGCAACCATAAATCCACTCATTTGAAAAAAATATAATGGTCTAGTTATTATCTACGTAACTCAAATTCATTGCCACTCTTCTGAAAATTCTTCGCCTCATTTTAGTGGAAAAGGAATTTTGTGTTTATATTTATACCCCCGCCCGGTCTTCTCTTATTCTCTGCTTCCGTTCAATCTAAGAAGTTGAATAAATTTGAGTGCAGAATAAGTGGGTCAAGGCAATTTTATTTTCCCTCTTTCTCAGTCTGTTATCGAGTTCAATATACGAAAATATCACTAAACGTGCGCTTCCAGGCATTAAATATAAAGTAGAAAACAAAATAACCAGAGAAGTGAAATCAAAAAGATACAAAAGTGAAAGAAAGAATGGAGAATGTTCCGAATTGCTACCAATCTGCAAATCCCGTGTCATCGATATGTGATATTTTTGAAAATAAGCCACTTCCAGACGACACGTGCACGGTTGACTTGGGATCGCCCATTGCCGAGAATTTTTGTATTGTAATCAGTATATTTCCACTCTCCGTATTTATCTAATTCATTACAAATAACTGGGTCGTTCATATCCTCACCACAGGAATGTTCAAATTCATTAGCTGCCATTTCCTTCTATCATTCGAAAGATATATTAACCGCGGAAGCCTGTGTTTCTCGTCTGCACAGTAGTAGGAATAGATCAGTGTAAGGGCTAGACTCAAGTGGAAACAGATTCTCCAGGCGTTCACAGTAGGATAAATCAATATTTATAGAGAGTGTACAGAATGAATTACTCACCGATTTCAGTTATTCATTAAAGCCTTACTTTTTAATTTCTACTCGTTATAACGAATTGAATAAAAATTTATTAGAAAATAAAGTCATGTATAAATATGAGGACTCTCAATTGAATCAACAAAAATACTTCAAATGATTATTACACAGAGCAAAGTATGGAAGAATTCTCTCAAATATTGACATGAAAATTGCAAATCCCCGCAGTCAATTCAATTCCCCTGAGCTTTCAACTCCACTGCCACTCAAACTTCCAGGCGAAATTAAATTGCGGGCGCACCTCGTCCTTCATTCACTCCTACCTATAGGTTTATCAGTCTCATTCCCTCCTGTCTGGCCAGACTGGCCTCGCGCGGTCAGGCTGCTGATATTAGCCTTCACACACCGACGGTGATGGAGCTTTCACGAGCTTCGGCTGAATGCTAACACCACTCCACGTTGTGGCTCAGCGGGTTTCCCGGCGAGCACAATGTCACCCTCACGTTCTACCCCCTCACCGCGATGTCCCTGTCTGCAACGCGCTACTGTTGTATGCAAGGTCAAGGGAAAATATTCATTATTGCTTATGGTTTTCAAATAAACCATGAACTGGGGGCATTGATCTGGTTAATTGAAAATTGATTTATTGGATTGCTAGAGTGAGGTGTAATGATGATTTGATATTTATCTTGATGAGGTTTAGGTTTTTGATGTTTTATTAATGATAATCCGTGATTTAGTGGTAATGAATAATACATTATGTCATCACTTTTACGGCCTCCGAAAATGAGAAAGTTTTGCGACTTTTCACTGTGATTAAAATTCACTCAACTGTTTAAGTTAACTAGAATCTTGTTAATACAAATGGCGCAATTGATGTTCTATTATTTTTTTTGGTACCGACAGTAGTAACTGTATAACTGTATGCTCTTTGGAGAGTAGAATGTTAGTATATTTTTCAATCGATTTTCCAATTCCTCTAAAAAATTATCTTCGTGAAACCGTCATCTCCTGATATTTAATAAAATTTGACTTTATTGGATTATGAGGATAGAAATAAAGAAAACACTTGTTTGTATTTTAGCAACAGAGGATATTATTATTATTATTTTGATTATGCCTGGACACAGTCAAACGGTAATTCGCTCTAAGGATGCTCACTATGAACTAACTAGAAAGGATATTTACTAGTGAGGCCTAGGTCACACTCCAAGTCCAAGATGACAATATAATTTTCCTCCACTACTAGAACCCTGGGTTTTTACAATCTTGATCCTCTGGTCACCGAATGTAATTTTGGAAAAACCCGTACAGAGAAAGTCCCCAAGGGGAGGAAGCTCTCTCCTCTTTACAAATATATTACACAGCCATAAACTAATAGCCATGTCCTAAATCCGAACGTGTTATAAACGCTTGGGGAGAGTGAATTTTGTACCTGGAGGAAAAATTCTAAAATCCAACAGACTTTCATTATTACCTTTGAGCAAGGAACAGTACACCATATCACTTCTAATTTGATAAGAATAGTAATTTGCCATTTTAATGTTTTATTCAGTCGGTTTGTTTTTCTTATCAATCGAAGTGGTCATTTGATAGATGAAACATCCTTCATATTCATGACCTCCTCGTCTTGTTACTCTCGAACTTTTTTTTTTCTCTTTCAAAATTATGCACTATGAGATACTAAATGTTTTAAGACCCTGATAATTAATCGCAACATATCTCTTGTACAGTTAATACCAGTATATCTGTGTGCATAAATGGGCTTTTGCCCGTAGCAACACAGGTCCCCCTCTGTTCCAAGGTGACCTTGCTCAACCCTTACGCACTCCCCTTCGAGAAGCGGCGCGTCAAGGGGGATGAGCGGGGTACAAGCTGAGGATTTTTATGATTCTCTCTCCATTCCCTCCTTCGCGCAGTCGAAGCAGAACAATGCGAACGAGAAGGAAATTATGGGGGGATGAGACGTGACTGAGTGAGTGAGTGAGTGAGTGAGTGAGTGAGTGAGTGAGAGAGAAAGCGAGAGAGAGAGGGAATGAGGGAGAGAGAGAGAGTAAGTGAGAGAGAAAGAGATAAGAAGATTGGGGCTGTTGACCGGAGTTCGACGATAGTTTCGGTGGCTCACGCAGTCCCGCAGTGAGGCAGGCCGGGAACGACGCCCAGAGGTGCGCAAATCAGACGCTTGCAATTCACAAAAAATTGAAAGCTACTTTTTTTCAGGAAAAAATCATTTTACTCACATGCGTTGATTAGTTTAATAAATTATCAATTAATGAAAGCTTTCATACACAGTATTTGTTTTCGCATACATAAATTTAATGAAATGTAAACTGTGAGAGGGAGCAGTGGTTCGCAAAATACTCGCGAACATTGCCAGAGTCAAACAAAGAGTAACGATTTTATTTAAACGAAGTTTAATACGAGATCTGATGAATTTACATGATAAGCACTGATGAAGACAGTCAATGTCAATGGAAAAATCCGTGACCTTTCATTGAGATTTTTTTAAATATTTGAACACAGAAACATGTAAGTTCTTGAGCATATTTATCCTCATTTATTGGATTAGAACAATTTTTTAAAAATCTATTTATACATAATGGGTTGCAAAACTTTTATCTATTTTTCAGAAGTTACCCAAAAAGGCATACGATTTTTTTCCAATCGAACGAGCGCTTACATAGATTATTTGTTATGAACATTTTTCTCTCATGAATCAAGAAGAAAACTTTACCTTAAAACGGAAAAGAAAAAACATTACAGTTTCGGCTAAACTTTTAAACTTTTCTTCAACAATTTGCACGGAGTCCGAATTCATGTATAATTATCATATCATGTGTAATCATGTTATAATTATAAGATTGAAAAATGTTTCCCGTAGACTTCCATATTTTTGAATCTTCAGACAATGAAAGCTTACTTAATTCTTCTAATTCTCTCAACTATAGAATCATCTTAACGGAAAAAAAGATGAAAAACTTATGAATTTTAGTAGGATTCGACTTTTCATGTTCTCCGAATTTCAACGAGATTGTAACTAACGATAACGACAATCTGTCGACAAAAGAATTAAATATAAAAAAAAAACCCAATTTGATCAACTTCCAAGATCTCCTCCGGCAGAATGAACCAGACGAATTCTCAAAGAAAAATCGGCGTGTCGACTCTTCTTTTCAGTCGTCAGTACCACCACAGACGCCTACGACCTTAAACCACGGTTGTGCGAAACACATTGCCATATTCTACTCTACCTCATTCGCTCCAGGCCTCCCATATATCGATCGATGTCTCTCTACCTCGACGGACGAGAGACCCGTACCGATCGTACAAATAAGAATATGAGCAATTTTATCAATTCTGGATTTGAAATATCACGTCAAATATTAAAAATAATTTTTGATTTAACTGACCTTGTCCGAGCTCTCAAACTCGATAAACAACAGAATTATCAGACTTTTGGCTTGTAAATAGAAATTTCGTAGTCATTCAAGCTTAAATGCTGGACTTTTGGCGTTACATTAGTCCATTAGAAACCCGAAACTATTAACTATTAATTTCGTTATCTAGATGTATGCATAATTATAAGATGTTGAAGTTCCTTCTTCCCAACCAGTGAAAATTTTCCAGCAAATTTTAAATTGACAGTGACAAAATTTTCGATAGTTTTAAGGGATTTTATTCTAGTTGAATTTTTTTTGGAAAATTTAACAAAATTACCATCAATTTTTTGACGGTGTATGTTTGTCAGTAATAAGCAGCACACTATCGATCTGTCAGTCTTTGTGGTAACCCTTTATAAACAGAATTGGTGGAACTAATCATGGTTATGTTTGCTATTTTAACTCGTACCGATTTTCCCGATTTTATCGTAAAGAGACTAGCAAACAGGTATGACGACAGCTGGATCAGCGTTGTACTCTTAGAAAATCCCTTAGGCATTGTCAGGAGCGTCTGACAAAAATAAGGAACGAGAGTATATGTGAAGCATGCGAATAAAGAAAGCGGATAATAGTAAAAGTTCCTTAGTAAAAACTCCTCTCAAAGGAGAAAAATGCGACGAATATTTTTTCAAAGCCCTTCTCCAGGACGTAATGTCGGAGTTCTTCGTATTTGTTGAACTCTAGAGTCTAGACGGATGTGAAGTAGAATAGCCGATTACATTCCTAAGCTCAAGAAAAATGTTATGTTACTATACTGAAAGGGAAAGACACCTTTTGAGCAATAAAATTTTTTTAATTTCACAAAATAATATTTGATAATCGCCAATATAAAAATCCTTTCCTTTTAACGTTAATGAAAAGATTTTAATTGAAATGATGAGCTAATGCAATATGTGTGAAGACTTAGTCAACTTAAGACTCAGGATATTAAATGAAATTTAAAGTACTAGATATGAACGCGTACTAAGGCGCGTGTATGATTGTAGGAAAGTGTTTTTGGACTCGTAGGAGGTTAGCATGTGACAAAAAGTAGTGCCAGTTAGAACATTACGTCCAGATAATGAGAAACATTAACGACTGTAGCAAACATTAAACATTGAGAGGAGATTTTTTCAATTTTGTTTTGAAACCTTGAAAAATTAAGTGGCAGGATTGTCGAAGAGTCCCACAAATACAAATTTCTGTTTTTGCTTTGCCAACAGTTTATTCCAGAAACCTCCGCCTTCTAATCCAACAAAGCGAGGTTAAAGCCATAGTTGATCAGATCTAATAATATAAATTTTACGCTCGTCCTTGAAGTGTGTTTTCATTTCAGACCTTCAACATTTGCTCGCCCAAGTGAATGTTTCTAATTTGACAAAAAAAAATAGAATGTTTTTTGTATCATTCTGCATAGTCTGACCCAATGTCCATAAATGTGTGAATTTTTCTTTTCCTTCGCTGGAGGGCATTTCCACGTGACTTCAGGTATTGTCAAGTTCAGCGCTAGTCAAGGACAAAAGTGAACGTAATAGCAATTTGTCAAGCGCTTCTGGGAGATTAGAGAATCATTGGAGCGAGGACATGTCACTTGTGGCGAATGTCTGTATATTATATCAAGTTGCTCTTCTTTTTTTTTAAATAGTCGCTGTTGAAAAATATGGGATCAAACTGCAGTTTGAACTGACTAACTTTTTCCGTCATTTGTGATTTTAGGGGTTTGATAGCGATCAATTCAGATTTATGAGGGGAGATTTCAGTAGGATTAGTCATACCGTTGAGATTCACGTCAAATTTTTCGGTCAGATCATCACAGTGTCTATATTAGTGTGTATCGTTCACGATTTTTTGTCTTTGCTTCTACCTTTATATTACAGATATATCGACATGATATGTATATCTATCGTTGCGGCCATTCCTAAATTTGTGATGTTTCCTCCGACCGTGTTAATCTATTTTAAACAAATATGTGTAATCTTGACGGCATCACAAGTATAAATACAAAAGATAACGGTTTTGGAATTAGTTTCATATTTGATTATTAAACTATCAAGATGATCGATATTGAAATGAATAGGTGATAAGCTCGAGCCTTGAGACATAATTCTGTTAGTATTTCTGACATACCGTGGTAGGTTTGACGAAAAAATATATTCCCATTTTTTTTTTATTACGATAATTTTTAAATATGATTTCTATAGCGTATTTTAATACACGATGGTAAATGAAAAATACTATTGTTATATTTTGAAAAAAAATAAGGGAGCACAATAAAATTACTGCAACTTCAGCAACAATATCATTTGAACTTTCACGCAGGGAATTTGTCTACAATTCAAGATATCTCATACCAACTTGGAAATTAAGGACTGAATTCTCGCCGGAATTCTCCAAATATTATAAAATTTTTATTGTTTTTGGTACCTGAAAATTGTCATTTCATTTAACCTGTCACTGGTCGCGCCAACTTTCCGGCAATGCGTACTTGCACGATGAGAGAAACTCTCACGGCTACGCGCGCATTCGATGAGACAATATTTGATCGTACTTACGTCTTAAATTCGGAACTAATTATATGTATATATTATTTACATTGTGTATACAAAAATTGCGAACAGATTTTGGATTTGCCCGCCCCACCGCCGGTCACCTCTTTGGCCTTTATCGGCCGCGATCCAGCTCAACCGAGGCGCCCTCCTTGCCAACAGCCTTTCGGCGCACAGTTTTGTGACGGAGCTTGATAACGTTTTTATGCCATAGGTGCCCGTAGTCACGCGATTCTAACCTCGCTTCGCTCGGTTAAATCGCGGATTACGGGCACAATCCTACTATAAAAAGTACATACACTTCAGATCTCGAATCGAATCGAAAATATCGAAATCCTGTCACACTTATTCCTTATTGGTTCACTGGCATCTAGGGCGGTTAATTTGAAATTTTCAAATTTTCATGGTCACTATTACAACGCGCGGCCGCACGCGTGTCGGCTCGTGACATAAAATATTGTATGGAACTTGTGTGTAATGGTGTTTTTTGGCTCGTGGGATTACAACACTGGCCTTCGGCTCGTGTTACAACCTCCCACGAGCCAAAAACACCATTACGCACATGTTGCATAATATACTATTAATTAATTACAAATATTAGGCCATTTGGACTGGTTTCAGAGGTAAGAGGGATAGTTTCCTGGGGTATAGAAGAATTTTCGCGGAAAAATATCTAGTTACCGGTGAAGTTTTCTATATCCTGAAAAAAAGCGTGAGAGAAAATCTCATAGCGCGACCGCTAACGGGTTAATACTTCAAAATGCATGGAAATTTCATGTAAATGTGTAGTTTTTAAAAATACCAACTTATTTACTTATATATTACGAGGGGTTTGCCAGCAGTGTAAGTTTTATTTGGCCCTTGAATATCCGCAGCTGACTGTTATTCGATCCAAACAAAAAACAAGTGCAGTTCGTTACGGAAGCATTGAAATGCCCTTAAACAATACCCAATAGATGTAATAAAATCCCATTGGTGGGATACCGGTACGTGACCTTACAATCACGAATACATGTAATTACTTTTTATCCCTGTGTACGTAACAATCGTGCATGAGAGGGCGATGCGAATAATCCAAACCGAAGCGTTCGATAAGCCAACTTCTCGGTGGCCTAGATCCAAATACGTGAATACTGACGGCCCGATGGTTAATCCGATAAAATTTGATTCCAAAAAATATACGAGAGTGGACGAGGAAAAAATCCTATCGCCGACTTGAAATCCAATTCTATAATACATGTTGATAACCCAAACAACGGAAGATAAACTGTGGGATTGGGAAAGGAATAAAATTAATGAACGTGAATGTGTGTTTGATTGAATTAAAGTACAATCGAGATGATTGTAGATTTATGTTTGAATTTCTGTTCTAGAGTAAATTGCGGTGTGGTGTAGAATAGAGGTTATTCCAGAATTAATTTTTTCATTAGATCGTAGATATTTGCGCAGGGGAATGAACTAGGGGAAGTCATATTCCAATAGTTTTGTCTGCAATCAATTTTACGCGTTTAAGGAGATTCTATTAATGTTCTCGTCAATTGATCCAAAATCACAAGTATTCAAGGAAAATTTGATTTTTTCGCACTGACAGATACAATTTTGATACAAAATACAATCCTTCAATCGGCATTTATTATTTTATAATTAAATTGGCACATGACTAAATTAATTTCTCTCACTTGAAATGTCTTACGTGTATGAAAAACGTAAACAATTCCAGCTTCATTACTACGTAATTGTTCAAAAGTTGCGTTTTACAAATATTGAATCAATATTGAAAATATCTTGAAAGCCTGTGGACACTTTCGTCTATGCTCACGTCAAAAATATTCAATGCTTCGAAAATTGCTTTCTCATGGTTTGACGTTGTAATTACAATTTCTATTTACCATATAGCTATTTTTGTTGATAACACTGAATTTCTTATCATTTCTATTAATTTCCGAATATATTGAAACCGTAGGAAATTCTTTTTTAAAGATAATTATTTTTGAATCATAATTTTGAAAGCATGTTTTTTTGAAGTACCAAGAGGAATGAGTTTCACGTCTATAAACTTCAATCGGAGGCAGTGTGTGTTTTACGAAATCCTAACGTATAACAATTACAAAATATAAAAATTTGCGCAATCGTGCATGGAGATTGAAGATACAGCGTACCTTACACAGCACGCCGGAACGAACTTTCCAACTTGGTCATAAATTGTTATTGAACCGTTGTGCTTCGAAGTTACCTTACCCAAATGAGTCAATACTGAGTCAATGACTGCTGTAAATTTACACCAGCGTCAAGTGGCAAAAACTTCTAGTATATTTAATGTAATTTGAAGGCGGCTTTTTAATAGTGTGTTAAGCGAGCGCTGAATTCACTTGAACAATCTCAGAAACTATCTTCGGTTGTCTCGGAAACACTATCTCCGAGAAGACCCAGTTAATATCGCTATTATTAATTGGAAGTACCAAGATACCTGCAGACAATGGTCAACAGCTATTCCAGCAGAAGGGTCCTTAAGTACGACACAGAATGCCGCTCCAGGAAGTACAAGGTAACAGGAGGAGTGTTCCAACTCAGTACTGGCTCAGTACTGGGTTCTCTCTTATGGACCATCATGTATGATGGGCTACTGAAGCTGAAATTGCCGTGACAGATCAAGCTTGTGGCGTTCGCAGACTAGGGTCAGCGTTAGGAAACACCCAGATGACATGAAGCGTGTTTTTAGGACAACGTTCGAGATAATTCGCTGCTACATGGATTCTGTCGGACTGAATCTAGTTGAACAGAAGACAGAATCCCTATTGGTCACCAGCAGAAAGGAAATCGAGACCATGACGCTAAAAGTTAGGTTGCATGAAATCACCTTCAATTTATTCGATACGTGATGATCGACGCACGACTGAATTTCAAGCAGCAAAGACGAGCACTGTTGTCCTCAGTCATGACTTCAGTGCACAGATATAGTATTCCCATTTGGGGGAAACGGGGGGGATATTCTACAACTGCAAGAAATACGACGTAAGATCGCATGAGTTTATCGATTGAGTGCACTGAGAGTGACTAGCGCATATCGGATAGTGTCCGAGGATGCAGTGTGTATTATTGCCGGATTGCTACCATAGAGGTATTCATCGAAGGGGAGATGGACACATCGCCTGATCCCACAGATTGACGTCTGGGTAAGCTGTACTCATGCACAAAATCATGTCAATTACTATCAGGGCACAGACGCTTCCGGGCATATCTTCATAAATTTAAACATGAAAATTCCGCGGAGTGTTCCGCCTGTATGAAGGTAGAAGAAATTGGGGAACATCTATTGTTTGCATGCCCTGGCGTCTGATGATGTCAGGAGTGATAGGAAATTCGCTCTGGGAAAGACGGTCAATCATACCCGTGAACTTAGTAGAAGTAATGGCGACGTCGCAGGCTGCTTGGGACACGACGAGCGACTTTGCGACAGTTGTCATGAAGGAGTTCAGAAATGAAAAATGCAAGCGCCAGTCTGCAACATATAGGTGAGAAATCTGTCTAGGACCTCCTCATAGTATACAGCACCCTTGCAGGTTAGGCGGACCCTCAAAGGATAGAAATGCCGGAAGAGCAATCACCTAAGACCTGCCGCGCGAAGTAATACTGTGTGGTGGTGCCGCGAAGGGCTGAAAAATAAGTGAAAATTTATCTGACTGGAGTTTAGTGGGTATTAGCAGCTTTCGCACGAGCCGCACGCTCACTTGAGGGAGGAAACATTTGTTGTTCCCTCAGATGGTCTTGCGTAAAAGCATTCTCCTAACTGACATAAACAAAAGAAAAACACATGACATGTTCTACAAATGAAGGGGGAGGCGGGGGGCAATCTCTTAATCATGAAATGTCGACATTCCATGAAATTGACGATTTTCATTTTCGGGGTGGAAGCAATAAAACTGCCTATCGGGAAGTTAATAATATTCATAATTTTCAACAACCTTGTCATTATTGATTTCATTAAATTTCAATTCAATACGAATTGGGATTTGAATGAATAATTAAAATTTCTATTATTATTATTACTCAAAAACAAGGTAATGATCAAGCAATTCTGTTTTGGTTATTGGTTATTAATTACAATAGTGATTTATATGTCATTTTCCCCATCAAGAACTAATGTATTTCATTTTATTGACTTCATCTAATATATAAAATTCTCGTGTCGCCGTAATTTTGCAATCGCCGGAACTTGCAATTTCAAACACGATATTGATTACTTAGTTTCGATTGACGAGTATATCGATATGATGATAATACAATGAGAAATGCAATATCGAACCAGAGGGCGCGCATACCGTGCCTTCTGATGTTACGTGTAAAATTGATAAGACGACGATGAAGACTAGTTCCATGAAAAACTACGATTGTGTAGGAATGATTGAGAGAGCCCGCGCTGCGCGCCTTATCGTGCTAGCCCTTATATAAAAAGGGCATGCATCGATACTATAGATATCTCGAAAGTCTATCACGATTCTTCCTTATTGATCCACTGGCATCTAAGGTGGCTAATTTGCATTTTGCAATTTCAATTGTCACAATGGGATCGCCCATTCTGGCTTGTACCCTGAAAATGTCAAAAGTAGTCGGGTATTTTCTGATAGGTTCGTTGTAAATAAACGAGAGTATTAAGTTTTACGAATGAAAACATCCTGGATTGAATTTTGCTGAATTTTGCCAAAACTTCATATAATTGTTGGTTTGTACGACTGGTTAACGGAAATAACTGATGCATTTTAACGCTCTTATTATTATTGTAAACATCTCTTGAGTGAGATCACTTGAACAGTCTTCGAGCGCTCCGACTTCAACTCGAAGACCGCCCAGCAAGCTAAGCGATGCAAACATTTTCTAATCGCTCTCCAATAGTGCTCCTTCCAACCAGAGGATGAGCTCTACTGCAGTCCGGAATCATGTTGCCTAAGTAGTCGAAGAGACCCAAGGATAACAGCCTTCTGCATCTGGCCAGCCGATATTAAGGCATTGCGGTTACAGGCTGGGATCACCTCTAGTACAGATACAAATGACTGTCTCATGCCGCCGAGAGAACCAATGATCAGGACAACCAGCTTGATCCTGAACCTAGGGTTCAACTGCCGCAGCTCAAACAGGAGCCGCTGGTATTTGAGCCGTTGTTTCCCTTCTTTTCGGGAAAACTCAATTACATAAATGACTTTGTTTTCAAAGGCAGAATCAGCGTCCGGTCTATACCATAAGCATGCCACAGATGCTAAAACAACACTCTTACAGCCGCGTTATGCCGGTGGATATAACTAGTGATTGCATACGTCGGACAAGCAGACAAAAGATTCATCAGAGTTTCCGGGGACTGCGTGCAATTCCGACATCTAACATCCGGAACTTGCAATTTCAAAACACGACGTCGTTAGACCAGGTTTATTGTTATTATTATCATCATCACCGAAAGACGCAGATGATTGTCAGAATGTGATATTTTCTCTCACTGAGAAATTTCAAAATATACTGTAGAAGTTCTTCTAAGGGCTCAAATAAATATTCTTTGTTCAAAGTAGTTCACTCTCAACGTGAGATAAATGTAACCGTGACCTATCTCACATTCGTCTGTATTACGTTGAATTCTGAGGATGCATACATTGCGAAAACTGCAATAGTATATGTCCAAGCAGGGAGAAATGACGAAACGTACAAAGTAAGTAGACAGACTGGCGAAGAGGCTGATGAGATAGTCTCCGGTATTTTTATTCTTCAACTCAGGTTTTCCGGTCATTCGAGTGCCATGCGATGCTATTTCACGTGGAAACCCAAGCAAAGAATAACGCGAAGGAAATTAACTAGTTGTTGGGCAGACTTCCAGCATGTTGAGAGGATTATGATCATTATTTTGGCAGTGAGTTCGTCTACGAATGTTATGAAAATAAAACATTGGAGCGACCCTCGGGGCTTGACTGAGGTAATCAACGGTATGATGGTACCTCAGGCTATGCAGTGTGCGAGGAAAATTACACCTCACGTGGTAACTTTATCCTGTGACAGCTTTTTTCAATTTACCACCACATGCGGAACTTTTAGGTGATAATTAACTGAGTGGTAGTAAGTAGTTGGAGGCGACACAAAAAATGTGGATTAGTGTTAAAGAAAATGAATCAGATATTTCCTACAGAAAATTGAATGTTCTACAGCCATAAAAGATGTATGTCATTTTCTTGGAAATCGATTCATTCCAGACCTATTCAAAAAATTTAACAAGTACAAAATTGATGATTTATTGATCTGAATGCAATATTTTGTGAAGATTATATGCAAAATATTTTTTTCATCACCCTGTGTCGGAAAAGTACTCTTTCGACACATTGGGATGAAATAGTATATTTCGTAACAAGTGAAAAAAAATAGTTTTTGGCAAGTGGGAGGTTTATATCACGAGCCCAAGGCGACTACTTTTGATAAATTACATAATTATTGAAATTTTGAATATCTTAAAATTGGATGGCTCCCCCCAACCAAGCGGGATAAACTTGGTTTTCAAGAAATGTGATTCACAGCGTTTGGCTAGCTTTTCCAATCCTCATATTCGTCGATTCAAAAATTGGTGTCCCTATCTTTTAATGAACCATATATCATGGAATATTATTGCATTTAACGGAAAATATGTTTACATAAATTTTAATAAAAAAATTGATTTGAAATTTACTGTCCTCATTGATTTTTTCGTTTAATTTTACATAATAAATTTCTTTCAAAAACATGTATTCACATTTTCCTCTGAACCCCCTCTTGGAAATTCGATACTGAATTTATTGATTACATATTAATTTGATTATCGAATTCTGAGCCTGACACATATACAATCTCTCTGGAACAAATTACTTAATTCATTTCAGAGTTGGTTGATTAACGTTCGTTTATGCCTCAGATGCAATTATGACAACAATGACAACCGCTTGACCGGCAATCAAGATTCATTAAATCATGAATAGTTACCCGTATCTGGAAATTGTCCCCATAATTTAACACATTTGATAATGAAAATATAGCTCATGCCATAACTCAATGTTTCTATTATCGCGTCACAGTTACCACACATTGTTATAAGAATGGTTAGATGAGGGCTATGAAGTGTTCCAATAATTTATGGTCAAATTCAGTTTGATTTCCATGTTGAGTAGGATGAATGGAAGTTTGACTGTGAAATCTCCCCAACAGATGTGCGAAGTGAGTCTAGGTAAATGATTAAAGTCTTGCAAAATATAATTGTGCTAATATTCAACTTTAAAAATTTTTTGTTATAAAATTAGATTGGACCATTAAAAAACCCACAATATCCAAAAGTCTAGGACAATGCATCTAATCTAGTATCTACATTAGTATCTAGTCTCTACATTTGGGAAGTTATTTTTCATTAAGAAAATTTTTAACAATGACATAAATTACTTGAGAACATAGTAAGTTTCAGAATGGTATTATTTTTTCATAAAGTTGGAGTATCAGTTTGTATAAAAAATCTTCGAAAACTACTATTTAATCCAATGACGGTACATATTCACAAATAAGTCCATTACTAGAATATTCAGGAATAATGCCACAAGACCGCCATATTTTTCGGGTATTTCACGATTGTTTTCCTGCGTATCAACGATCGGGAGAAGTTTTGCACAAAAATCCACTGCAAAAGTTCTAATCTGCGAAACTTCTCCCTCTTGTTGCTACGCAATAAAACAATCGGAAAATATCCAACTAATTTCGGAGCTTGAGTGGCATTCAGCGAATCATTTCTAGTAATCGGATGTGGCCTACCCTGGGTTAAAGAAACAATTACAGAGGTAAAGGAAAAATAACCAAAGCTACAGGGAGATTATCAAAAGCCAGAGGTAAATAACCGCTGATATTTTATTGGGAAGATACTTCATGTAATTGAATACGGAGCTCTGAACGACCCAGGTCGAGGCCAAATCCGATTGCCAGAAGTAATCATTCATAATTTTAGTGAAACATATTAAAAAGAAAACTTTTACTCATGACCTCCGCAATTAATTACAGTAATTAACCCATAAAAATAATAATTTTTATACTTTCTTTTTTGCGGAAGCCTTCATTCCCTCGAGTCGAGTGATAAGAATTGAGTTACTTTTTAAAAAGTGATAGTTATATTCAGCATAAGCTCACAGAATTGTTGAAAGCGTTTTGAATTCTTTTCCTCCCGTCTAACTTTGTACATTGACCCCATGGCGCTGCGATATGCGTGGGAGTGTCTGTAAAAATTGTAAATTTAGATATAGAAAAATGGAGAAACATAAAAATGTAAAATGTCCAGCCTAATGGAAATCTCAGTGACGTCGGTCATAATTTGCCGTATTTTATTTCCTGGAGGTTAACGTTTCCTCATATACTGAAGTCAGCATAACTTTTAACATGAAATGCTACCCCCACCACCTCCATTTTGCGTATGATCCCGTTATCCCCACTCCTTCGTTTGATGTTAAATTACCAATATAGTGATTTTCCTTTCCGTCACCTTCCCTTATTCTGAAGTAAAAATTCTCAACGCTAGAATTTCAATTATCCTCTAGCCCTATTTGGAAACGTTCTAAAAACAAATGCACGTGCCAGGTAACATTTCCCCAGGAAACGCCTCCGGAAATCTGCCACCGCAACAGGGGGACACGGGGTCCACATTAAATATTCAAACCGCCAATGTTGTCATTACATTCATCTCAACGAATCATATAATATTCTGTCCATCACGTGTCATTATCCATACCTACTACCCGTGAATTTCAAAATGACCATACCGATTGTGGGTTATTTAACAAACATTGCAGAAGTTGAGGGTACGTGACCCCGATAATCTTGATTCAATATTGAACTTGTGAATTGGAATTGTTGCAGCAATGCACGAGCCTCGAGAAATCTGGCTGAGAAGCAGAGGCGAGACAACCTTAACACAAACATTGCCATGATGGCATCCATGGTACCGATTGTAGCTAGTAGCACCAAGCGTCAGGATAAAATATCTATCCTGAGGCTAGCGGCGGCCTATCTCAGGACAAACTTTGGTGAGTCTATATTTGAAGATACACATGGAGTAACTGGTTTTGTCACTGCTACTACCTTCCTCCCGTGCTGAAAAGTACAGGAGAGTATTTGAATAAGAGACTTCCTTTCCTTTTAAGATATCTCACGTTCGAAGCACGTTTTTCTATCAGCACCCTCAATCCGCACACCAATAATTCGAGTTGGCATACCGTCTAAGATAGTTCACACTGAAGAAATTTTTGTGTAAAAAGTCACCATGATGGACCAAACATTTCATTAATTGTAACGGACTATCAATAATGAACCTTAAAAGGTTCCAAAACGGTTTTACACGCGAGGAAATGGGAAAAATTTTTTGTTCAAAAGTTATACAACAGTCAAAATTGAAGGTACTCCGGAGAGACGTTTGTTTATAAAATTATAGCTCGTTGAATATCAGTTGCATGGAAAAAATGATCGAGTCTTTTTTTATTGTTAATAGATGATAGATACATATAAAAATTTTGATTCTACGAAAAAATCGTATTTGTACTATGTTGTTAATAAACAACATAAATAGTTTATAAAAAGAAGATGTCGGCGCGGTTTCAAAAGCCAGAGAAAAATATATTTTATCGATTGTCTATTAGAGAATCTATGGTGAAATTTTCATGGCATTTGACATACAGCCTGAGATATTAATTATTGAGTGAGGTTGAGTCGAGCTGAGTTAGCCGTCTGCGTTGAGGAGAGCGTCAAGACAGTTCCCGTGGAAGAATACTCCGTGAAAGAATAATCTCCCTATTTTTTTTTTATTTTATCAATTATTGGATACAAGAATTGGTGGAAGTATTATCATATAATGTATGCACCGTGATAATAATTAATTGAAACATAATAGTTTTGTTTGTCTTGCCGAGTCATAATTTCAATATTGTTTATCAACAAAAGTATTGTAAACTAGGTTTTTTGGCAAAAATAAAATAGTTATTTTTTTGCATCAGTCGTCAACAATAAAAAAGGCCTCTATCAGTTTTTTATATAACTCATCTAGTAATACCTCCAATTTTCAATTTTGAATAACTTTTGAAAAAAAAAATTAATTTTGTTTCCCTGCGTTTTCCAATAATGCAGGGGTTTCTCTACAATATATTCAATTTTTTTAAAAATCGAAAAGAAATACATTTTTCTATTGAAATAACATGGAATGCCTCACATGCAACCATAAAACAGACTGTCGCAATTTCTATTTTGTCCAGTAGTGGCTGTACGGAATACCAATCGTATCGCTGCGGTTGGATATCGATTGGAAGTTTGATTCCCCTAATAAAAAATTGTGGGAAACATAATTCTTAGGGATGAAAAATCTGAACATTTTGCACTGTTCTAGGAATTGAGCTTTAAAGACAAAACACAGCAAAAAACATGAAATGAGAGGCGGGCAATCAGCCGGGAGGTCAAATTTGTTTAATAAAAAATATTATGCTGCCTGTAAAATATCCATCATTTTTGCTACATAAGCATCCACAACCTTCGTATTTTTAATTTTCAACAAATAGCAGATGAATTAAGCATGATTAAAAAAAAGTAACATCATTCTTTGAAAATGTGTTGCAGCTATCGGACAGGGCTCCCCAGGATTCCTCCCAGACCAATTCAACAGCGTGGATCTTGAGCAGCTTTTCCTTGACGTAAGTTTAACATTAGAATACGTTCGAGGCTAGGGGATATTTAATACTGAATTTCTTCTTCAGAGTTACGATGGAAATGGTGCTTTTATCATTGTTATTACAAGTACTGGAAGTATTGTACATGTCAGCAAGACTGTGGAGGGACCGCTGGGGCACTCACCGGTGAGTAAACATTTTCATCTATTTCGAAATGTTCCTATCATACTAAGAGAAAAAATGCATCGTTTCATAAAACCCTAAAAATTTTAAGGGAATCTACGAGTTTCCAGATTTTTATTCCATATTAAGACCAGGGTGTACCCCCAGCCGCACGTTATCTACATTGTTTTTGTTTTAATTTTTTTATCTAGAAATTCATCTATTTGGAAATTTGCCGAAATTGAAATTGAAATTTGTCGTAATGAGTAGATCCCGGAAAATTATAAATATATAGTTGGACAGAACTAGAAAACATTAGGAACATTTTCAGTCTATATATTACAAAAAATGGGTTGCCAAATAAATTACTTGTAGATAAAAAAATTCGAAACAAGACTGTGTACATAACGTTCGGTTGGACGTACACCGGAACCTTAAGGATGTCCGTTGACAGTGAACACTGAAAATCTGTAATAGAAAATATTTGCATTGTCGTTAGCCACTTTTAATGGATTTTACATTAGTTTTTACTGTCTACTATTTACATCACAATGCATATCGGGTAGCTCTGAGAATCGGCTAACATCTGTTTTTTATACCCCTAATGATAAAAGTGACCCACCCCTAAATAGTTTTTCAATTTTATCGCCAAAATTTTTCATTTTTATTTTATTGTAATTTAGCAATGAAAAATACATACAACTTCAAATTTTCACCCTTGTTTTTCAATCGTGATTCATTCCTCTGTCAAGAATAATTACGTCCCCATACTCTTATAGTGTTAGCTATTTTTTATTAGAATAAAAAAAAATTTTCTAGCAATAAGGTATATGGCAGAACAACGTTTGTCGAGTTAACTAGTTCGACAATATAAAGAGGTATGATAAATGAAGAAAACGTGGAAAATATTGAGATTTCTTTTAGTCTTTCTAAGGAAAAGAACAATCCATGATACGTGACATATTCCTAGGTGCCATCGAACTGATTCCTTCATTTCTCAACAATACCCAAAATACGTGTTGATCGACGAATAAAACCACACATTTTATTGCCATCTCCCTAGGCGATGAAAATGTCAGAGAGGGGAAATTAATCCAACTTCTTTCCAGTTGGTATAGCACAAAAATTCACCAATTTTTCACAAAGTCGATACTAAGTCTAAGTCTTAACGATAATTTTTCCGTCTGTGCTTGACGAGGGATAATCATCTTGACCTCGCAATGAGTTTTTTATTCCTTCACATATTTAAGAAAATACGCAAAATTATCCCCTGCAGGATGTCTACAATCAGACGTCCATTGTGAATATGAATACAGGGAGAGAATAAAAATCTCAAGACGGAATTACCTGCGGTGAGAACAAGACTAGCGTTGTGAAACCCACGTGAACTAACTATAGCATTAATACTTTTGGGAAGTGAAAAAATGTAATATTAGAATTTTGTATTTTTTGAGATATGTGGAAAGTTCTTTTGGCACTATGTACTATTTCTCTATTATCTCCTCTAAACTTCAACCATTTTCGACTATGTCTAAACGTCTTATATTGTGATTCTTGGGATTTAAATCAGTTCCATCTACGTTGCAAATCCTGGGTAATCCTAGCTGCCGGTAAAATTTCATACACATGCCTTATCATACCCGAAGTGAATTTAATATAAATACTTTTATCATTTGATGCTCATCGTCATGCGTGTTTAAAAAAAAATGTGATATTAGGGGACACCTGTATATCCATAATGATAAATAAGATGTCTCAATGAGGTTTCAATTCATCAGCAGTCGATTTTGAGCAGTGAAAAAATAGTGAATACAAATAATTCGAAAATGCCTCGAAAATCAGCGAAATCGAGATTAGTATAATCTGGAAGAATTTTATTTTCTTGGGAATTTCCGCATTCCGATCGCCTGCAAATCTAAAATCTCATTGTTTTCCTCGGAAAAGGACTAATCACTTATTCACGACATTCATTTTTTTTCTAATAATATACCGTAGAACCATTCGTCATACTCGTCGTGTTATTGTAGAAACATTTTCGTAATTGTCTGCTACAGTGCAGACAATGACGAAATACTATCACTTACACCAAGCTTTCCAGAATCGAAAGAAATCTCTTATCAGCGTAAGGAGGGGATTTCCGGAATAGCATCGATGTCCATTGGCGATTTGTCTAATGGACACAGTAACTTCTCCTATTTCATTAATTACTATCTTTTTAATATTCTCGGAGATTATTTTCTCAACTGATTATTTCTTATTACTTTATTCAATAAAAATAACTATGTTAAATCATAGGACGAATATTTCAGGTGACAAAATTTTTATTACAATGGCTTCAATTTTTCAATTTTTTCAGTGGACTCCTCGATCACTGTAATTACAAAGCAACATATAATTTCACAGTCTGTCTGTGTATAATCCATTACCAGTGACTAATTTGCCAAAAACCCAAATACACAGATGCCTCCTCCACTCATTTTTAAAAACTTTAATTACGTTTTCTGGAACTATAATTAAACTAAAAACTCCAATGGCACGGTCTTTTCAGAGTGAACTGTTGGGAAAATCCATATATAATTACGTTCACCCAGAGGACCAGGAGGAGATGAGACGCAATTTAACACCGGATCAACCTCTCTTTGCAATAACGGATGGTTCCAATCAAGATCAGAACTCCAATTCATCCAACGACAGTACTCGAACGGCAGAAGGAAATTTGCTTGAACAGCGGCGCAATTTTTGCGTCAAAATAGCGCAAAGAACGAATTCAAGGGGTGAGCACACGCAGTACAAGTGTTTCGATTTCTCTGGAGTCCTCAGGCTAGCAGATTTCTGCCAGAAACGAAAGACAAATCGAGGTGAGACTTCATTCCATTAATCTAGACAGTATAACTAAAATTTGTCGTAAGCAGACCTCCACCGCACTGATTGCCAATTGATCTGTTATATATCATCTTAAATTACGATTATTTAACCATTGGCAACCGTTACAGAACGTGCCTCTACAAGCAACGACATTATTTTTGTTGGAATGGCACGCCTTATGCAACGACGCGTAACTGAGTTATCATTATTCGAAGCCACTAAACAGGAGTATGTAACACGTCATTTGGTTGACGGTCGTATCATCTTCTGTGATCACAGAATATCCGTTGTCGCTGGATACATGTCGGAGGAGGTCTCCGGCGTAAATGCTTTTGGTTACATGCACAAGGATGATGTCAGGTGGACAATGATTGGGTTACGGCAGAGTAAGTAATTCAGTTGGATCTATGAGTGAATGAAAAATTTATGTATATAAGTTTTAGCTATAAACTGAGCAATTTCATAGCACATAACACATAATTCCTAGTTCAATTCATACGTAATTTTATGGATCTAGAAAATTATTTACTAAAGTGCCTTCCATTGAACGATTGAACGATCCTCAGGTGATACCCACCCCTGCTTGACTCCCATAATTGTCTGACTGACCAACATAGCTTTCTAATTGGACCATTGTGTGATCACTTGTGGGATCAGAAGTTATCCATTGACATACTTACGTTGCTTTTAGGATAAGATGATATTTGCCAATATCAACTATCGATCGTCTTCAAATGGTCAATGAGACGTCGTTATCCTGGCCATTTCAAATAATTATTCATTAACGAGCTCTAATTCAAATTTTAGTGCTTCGAAAATTATTTATTCCGGCCTTAACTTAAGATTAAAACATTAACAAAAAATCATGCAAATTGGCTATTTGTCACCTTTCACGGTCATGAATTCCAGATCAAACGTGCTCGTTATTTTTTATCGACGAATTGCCTTCTTAAAGTTAAAATAAAATAATAGGTTACTAACAATCATGGATGAAGAAACCCTTAGCTCTTTTAATAAATTGGAGTATTAACTCGCCCATTAAGTCCCCAATTGATTGCTCAAAAATCTTTCAATTGATTTGATAAATAAATGTCAGAAAACTTTTTCGTTTTGAAAACGTGTTTTCATTCACAAAAAATGCAATACTAATGTTTTCTCCCTCATATATGATTATTTTTAGTGTACGATCGTCGTGACGGGTTTGGATCATCCTGTTACCGTCTCCTCTCAAAAACAGGTGAATTTATCTACCTCAGAACACATGGATACCTCGAGATGGACACTAATACCGGTACCTTCGAGTCCTTCGTCTGTGTCAACACTCTAGTCGATGCAGACGAGGGTGAGAAATTGATTCGCGAGATGAAGGACCGTTATTCAGCAACGATAACCAACGCCAGTCGAGCCATAATCGAGCCAGACTTGATGAGGACACATTCATCATCAGTGCCAAGTGTCGAGGATCCAAGTCAACTCGAGGGGGTTATACTCCAATTGATCAGTGATCTCTCTTCACCACCACAATTCGACGAGAGACTCCCGATTTCTCCAGGGCCCGCCCCTGACCTTCAATACGCCAAAGCAGCTATGTACTCGCATAGATTACCCCCTGTCTCTGTCCAGGCAACTCAATTGGGCGTGAAGATAATCGAACCGTGTGGAAAGGGAAAGGGAAAACAAATCAAGAGAAAAATGGGCAATGGATCTTCGGCGAGCAGTCAGGATGAGGGCAGTTGCTCGACAACCCATCATACGCATGCGCAGGCCTCACCAAACGAGCAAAATTCGGGGAAATATCGAATTCTCGACAAAGCTATACCTGGACTTGATAATCCTGTTGTTAATGACATCCTCAGTGATGTGAGTCTTTCTTCATTTCTTAGGGATAACCCGTAATTTTCTCATGTTCCTTATCAATATTTATTGCTTTATCATGACGTTTTGTAATTCTTGATGTACAATTGCTAAATATGCCATTCAGAGACTTGTTATTTTTAATATTATTCATTTTTCATAATGTTTTGAAGAAAAACTGGCCAACCATCACCAATTCTGTTTTGTTTTGTTCAGAAATCGTAAAGCACTCCATTATTATTTATTTGCTTGTGATAACATTTTGATATTATGAATACCCTTGAAAGTACAGTAGGATTTTTATATTATATGATTATTATGTTGCACAGATATTGTAGGGCCGTTTTAAGTATTGCTTTTTAACCTCTTATTCATTGTTTATTGTGTGAAGGAAAAATTTTTATTAGACTTTTTTTTTTACTTTAACAATAGAAAATTGTGTAATTTCAAGTTCTAATTTATTGATTGATTCATATTTAAATTTATTTCCTTCATTGAAATTGCAGAATTAACAAAAATAAAAAATGTATGCAAGTTCCCTATTGAATTATATTAAATTATTTATTCTCCAGAGTGAAAATCAGCAGACAAACCCTCACATCCGACCAGTTCTATCCCGAGGCAAAGAGCTCTATGAGTCTCACCAGATGAGTGAAAACTCAACAATGGGACTGAATTCAGATATAAATGGCCAAGTGTTATTACTTGAAGCCGAGGATGACTCCCAATATTCAGAAATTAATTTACCAGTAGGTCATCGTGGTAAGCCAGATAGTATGGTCATGTTTATAAAAACCGAACCAGTTGATATCCCAGAGGAAACGTATGGCAAACGACCGTTGGAGGAGCAAGACTGTGAAGCACCAGATAAGAGACAACGACACGAATTTTATGCTAATGGAGACCACTCAGACAACTCGACACTCCAGGACATTATGAAGTCGAACCCAGGTACAATTGTAGTGCCATCGTTCAACAGAACCTCATTTCTCAGCCAAGAGGACGCATTGTACGAAAAAAATTCATTCATACATGTACGACACCTCAAGAACCATCCGACATGATTCATTTATGTGAATTATTTTTATTACTTTATTATTCAGAATTCAATAAATTCTGGGTATAGCATTGCAATATAGCTATGTATTCGCGTCCTCTTGTGCCAAAACCATTATCAGGTTTGAGTTTTTCCGAACGTTACGTAAATGGAGATTGTAACTCTGGCCATTATTTGTAGATATCTTGAAGATACTGGACGAGATGGCAAATTCCACAGACGCTGACAGTAAGTTGAAAGGATTTATGAATAAATAAGTTAACGTTTCGCATTGCAAGCTCCTTAGTACCGTTAGAAAAAGAAAGTTGTCTCAGAAATATCCCTCTGATTTTGAATTAAAAAGTTGATTTGGGTTGTTTGTCGCTCGCTACGCTCGCTCCCGTTGTTGTTGCATTGAGTTGGAGCCAGTGTGACCTATTACGGGTTGAAGTACTGACTTCCCGACCAATTCTTGACACGATCCGGAATGATTCGTAACGCCATTTTTTTTTGTCGGCTCTTGACGAGCCTCGTAAAGAACTAAAATATGAAAATCAGACTGAAATAGTAACGTAGAATTATGCCACCCGTCTTGAGACGTTATATATTGAATAATGGCACTTTTCAATGGTTTCATTGTTTTTTTAACCAAAAACCCAAAAAGAGTTGGACAATTTACTCCCGTACTGATGGGATCTAAACAAAGTCAATGCCTATCGATCGCGATCAAAATCGCTCTGATCGGATTACGCGTTGGGCGGGAACGTGGACGAAAACTCACTATAGGCGCTATATATCGAATAATATCACTTTTATCTTTTTTCATTTGTTTCAATAAAACCCCCAAAAAGGGATGAGGGAGCGGTCTCTCCCATGCTAATGGGATCTTCACTAAGTCAGTGGCCATCGACTGCAACCATAACCGCCTCGATGGCATCACCCATTTGCACCGGGCCGTGAACGAATGGAATTTAAATATCAAAATTTGTTATAATCCTTATTTCTAAAAAAAAGTCAAAAAGGGGTAGGAGGATCTCATTCCAAAAGTAATCCCATCTTGTCCTCGATGACACACACCCACAGACGGCTCGCTCGACCGGGCGGGTGTGTTTTCCTGGTCATGCAACGTCGACATTTCAGGAAATTACGATTTTTTATTTTCGGGGCGAAACCAATAGCTTCCTATAATATAGCTTCATAAGAAAATATGTTCGTGCGTGTTCAAATGGCTCGGAATAGAACCATAAAAAGGGACAATCTCTGACCATGAAAATATTTTGTAGGACTGGTGGGGGCAAAATGAACACCCTCCAAATTTTACTGAATCTACGACCTATTATTTTTTCCTGTAGTTTATAATATTATTCGGCTACAAACTAAAAAGTTAGAAAACGCCACCATTTCCTACTCACTGTGAGCGTTACGCTACCTGGAAACTGAGAAAATGTGAATCTCGGTGAACCCGCGTCAGTTACCTTTCGAAATTTCGAAATTCACATCTCGACAAAAAAATGGTGCGTATTCCATCATATCCAACTCCATTCTACATACCCAGCCCCCTTTTTGGGGATTTTTATTTAATATAAAGTGATAAAATAACGAGCAAGCTCGTGAGAGGGACAAATAAAAGTCGAAAACTATTAAAATGTTTATAAAACGAGAAAGAAAGACTGAACATCAACCATGGGACTCAATAGTGATGGCCGACCGTTGGGCCCGCATGAAGTGTGCCGGAATACCCCCTAAAAACGCAGCAAATGATTACATTTGCGAGATATGCAAACGGGCGAGGAAATAATTATCATGTTTTTGTTCTGCTACCTGTTCAATTGTTTTTTCTTTTATAAAAAACATTTTGTTTGACCCAATTTTAAGTTTACATCATCGACTGTCAACGCGTCATGTAATTGACAATTAAACTAGAAATGATTTAACTATTCCCTATAGCTTGAAAACAAAAGTTTGAGGAATGTTTTGAAATGGTTTAATATATCTATTGATTTATAATTATTGTAGAAAGGTATACATATTCATTAGATTTCTTAATTCTGCCTAATTGAAAAATTGAAACTTTGGCGGCTGAATTTACGTTTGTCTAAACACATCTACGTCCTATAGTACTCCATTATTCCTATGCGCGTTCAATTCTATATTTCTTTCATGATTCAAAAAAAAAAAATGATGGAAATGTAAGAGTTTAAAAATCGGGAGAATCAAACAAAATTTGCGATGTCCGTTTTGCCCTCATCTCCCATATAAATTTAAAAAATTGGTCGGGGTTGTTGGTGGCCCGCTACGCTCACTCTCATTCTTGTTCCGTTGAACTACTATCTTCCCGACTAATTTTTAACACGATTCGTAGCGCGATTTTTTTGTTGTAGTTCGGCCCTTGACAAGCCTCATAACGAACTTCCCGATAGACTCAAACATTAACGTAGAAATTGAGACATCCTTCTTCAGAAGTTTTACAAAGGATGAGAGGATTGCACGTTAAAGAATTCGAAAAGGGGTGGGGGAATTTACTCTCCTCCGAATGGCTTCTAGACAAAAATGTCAATGCCTATCGATCGCGATCAGAATCGCTTCGATTGGATCACATGCCTGCGCGGGAGCGTGAACGAAAGAAAATGAAAGATAAATATTTCTTGGAATCCTTATTGAAACAATAAAAAACCCAACAAGGGGTGGGGCGAGTTCACTCCCAAACTAATCCGATCTTGTCCTCGATGATGTCTATCGATCCCGAACACCCCCGGGAGTGTGAACGAATAAAAGTGAGTACACACAGACACGCACACACACATTCGCACACACACACACATAGAGACACCTCGCTAAATAAAAACAAGGGGTGTTCTCCTCGTCTTGAAACGTTGAAATTTCGTGAAATTACCATTTTATTTTCGGAGAATTTCAAATATTGCTAAGGCAGAATGTGAAACAATAATTAAGGAATTGCTTAGAGCTTCGCAAGTTCTGGTTTTAAATTCCCTTTTTATTTTATTCCCTCTAAGGATTCCTTAGAATCTAGGGCCGAAAGAGACATTCAATCATTTTTTTGTTAAATTATGTACTCAATTCTGATGTTCTCATCTCAATCGCAGTTTATTCGAACAGATGTCATTACTTATATTGATCAAACTTTTGATGTTACAGAGAGCTCCGCGAGATCTGATATTCTTCATCTTGGACCTGACGTATGTATCTGATGGCAATTTCAACATTGTAGTACTGAATACACTATGCAAACAATATTTATAAATTATGAGTTGATTTCATATCCTTAAGCAGGAGGTGGACGAAACTCTGAGACAGACTTATGCCCATCTTCAGGACTCTATAGATTATCAGGGATCGCAAATTAATGAGTTGGAACTGGCATTTGGAAATTCAGAATTGCAAGCACAGCGAAAAAATTTTGATCAACTCCAGGTGAATATACGAGTCTATAAATTTAACAAATCTATAATTTATAAAAAAACGTTTTCCATTTGTTGTAACATTTGTTGCCCATTCCATTCACGAATGAGCACTTGAGTCAAAATAAAATGCAAAAGACAAAAGTCCCAAAAATGAATTTTATGTGCACTAACCATCGCACAAGTTAGAGATGTCCCAAACTTCAACTGTACATGGCTCGCCTTACCCGAAACTGATCTAAACAGTCAAATCGAGGTGATTGTGCCCATATATCGAAGATAAACCTGTGACACTCTGTGTTGTGATGTTCGTTCGCCCGATGGCTTCACGATTTGACGTAAATACACATTGTTTCCGTTATTGAACCGTTATTGAAATTTAATTAAACTCAGATTAACAATTTTGTCATTTACCTTCGTAGGGTTGAAGAATATATATTGTGTCTATAGCTCACATTTACCAGTGCCTAGAAAAGAATTTTTTGCAATACCTGCCCAAAAAGTTCACTTTTCGGTACCAGTTTTCGTGCGAAAAGTGGTAATTTTTCGCACGGTGTGCGTAAAGGTCAGAAATCATGCGTAAAGGGAAACTTGTGCGTAAAGCTTCGCTTTACGCACTCGAATTTCACTTTACACACGATCTTGACTTCCGCACTCCGCACACAAAAAAACCACTTTGCCCTCAAACCTCCCCTCAAAGCGAATTTTGGCAGGTAATGCAAAAAATTAGGTATGCAACACGTGCGTATCGGCTTTTTCGCCTGGTGTGATCGCCTAGCACTCGTGGCCGGCTTCGTCGGCCACTCATGCCAGCGATGCACAACTCGTGCGAAAAAGTGCTACTTTACGCACTAGTTGCACAATATACACACAATAGATATTTCGTGGAAATAAGTATTACTTTTCCAATTCCAGGCTGAGCATGAAATCCAGAAGGAAATGATCAAGACCCTTCAACAGGATCATCACAGTATACAGGCCAACGTAAAACAGAATGTTGGCGTCTGAGATCAATGCACGGGGGACGATACTTAAGTCCCAATATTCGTCCTTCACTCCAGAATTAACTAAAATTTTATAAGTTTCACACTCTTACGGTCTCAGACTGTACCCCAGTGAAATGTGGCACGTAACATTCATACTTCAAGGAGCGAATTATTCTCCAGAAGTTAGCGAATTCGAAAATAGCCTTGGCAAAATCCATGAAGAAGCCATTCAATTTTACAAAATGACGAAGAGAATTATTTGTACTCACAAATATTGAGAAAATCGATAAAAAGGGTTTTTAATGCCCTCTCGAAGAAGAAATTAAAATAACAAAGTCGTTATTACCTGTTAGTTGTCCTTGAATGTTTTAAGAACCACGGAAAAAACAAAATAATAAAAGGAAAACACATTTCAATGAATAAAAATGTCCGATAAAGTCGAAACGAGGAACAATTGTGCAATTGGTATAGGGAGTTTATCGAGCTAAAAAAACAGAGGAAAAAAGAAAAACTCAGTAAACTGAGCAGAGAAAATTAACGAATATCATTACTAAAACGACATAAAATCCCCATTTTGAATGTAACAAAAATCAGCAAATGTTTACAAACGAATAAAACAGCTGAGTATGAACTACCTCTATCCAATATGTCTATCTGATTTAGACGAGGGATAATGAGTTATAAATGAAATTGTAATAATGGGGTAAAGGATACCTAACTGCTTACTAGGCAATTACGATATTAAGACTAAGATTATAAGTAAACTAGTGAAAAGAAACTGATTGAAAAAGATGACGTTTTGAATCGTTGCCATCGTTTTAATTGGCTCACCTTAAGACTGCAATGTTAATTTTACTATATACATATATAAATATAAAATATATAAAAATTATGATTACTGTAATATGAATTATTGATCGTGTACTATTAAACGGACTAGTGTGAAGAAGATTTGAATTGAAAAAGAAAATTAACGAACTGTAGTATTGACTGCATAACTAAAGTTCTATTAATGATTGAAGAGTAATTCGGGAAAGAAAATGAAAACAATGCAATTTTTGTCATTGACCTGAGTGATTTTTCAATAAATGCACCCCTTGTACACAGGGGCATACATCCTGAGGGAAATTGAGGTCAATTTTGTGATGAATTCAGTAAATGAAAGTGAATTTATCACTAGAAGTCAATTTTTTCAATAATCACATCTGACTTATTACAAGATTTTGTTTAATGACCCTTGTAAAAACTAAATCAATGGTATATATTTAATTTCAAATGAGGATGTATGTCACACGAACATATACATTAAATGCATAATTTAGGGCTTTAAGCAAATGGTGTACTAATATACTTACGTACATGGATATTTACTGTAAATTTGTCACTGAAGAATTTGAAGAAAATAATTTTACATCGATGCCGACGCCGCAGAAAGTTTAATCGATCTTGAAATTAATGTTTAATTCTTATTAATATTTCGGCCTATTTTTTAAATCAATTTGTTAATTCTTCTGATGTTATTATGAAAGACTTTTTTTTTAATGAAAATTGTGCAATGCAAAATTATCGCCAATATTAGTAACTGAAGAGTTGTGAAGGTTTCTTGTTATCAAGTTTAACTTCTGCTTAATTTCATCAGTCGTTTGCCGTCAGGTACTTTTCACCTTTAATGAAAGAAAGAATAATAAGAAAATAAGGTTTTTATGTCTTCACCGTAAAAATGAATCAATATTGTGAATAATTTCCAATGACGAATAATAACATGTATGTCGTATTCATCACCTAAAATGTAAAACTGCGAGAGGCGTCTCGGACGCCGATTTTTTGGTGTAGAGATAATTGTAATTTTTGCACTTCGGATGCGACCCAGTGGAGGGCAGTGTTAGAAGGTTTGACAGTTACTTGATTAACAAAAAGTTGGAAGGAAATTACGAAAATTCATAAATATTACATACTTCCACCAGTTAAAAAAAAAAAATGTTTCAGATCCCATGAAATTGTTGACTAATGCGAAGCTGAAGTTGATAAACATATGACCTGAAGCCTTGTTTTATTGGCCAAGTGTGTATATTATCTTTCTGCTCGAAGTGGCTGGAAAGCCACAACTTCCTACTGCGCAGCAGCCGAGAAGTTGAGCTTTCGAGCTGAAGGACAGAAAAAATATTTATTGATAGTTTTTATTGCATGTACTTTACAGGCACGATTTCTGACCTCTCATTGGCTAGGATCGGATGTTCAAAAATTATCATACAAACATGCGAAGGAAAGAATATATGATCAATCCATTAATAATCGTAGCTCCCTCCCTGACTTCGAACTAATGTATAGTACAAATTCCAAATCCAAACTGTCTGTGTTTGACGTAATTCAATATTTTGTTTTATTATTGAAAATTATTGTTGTGGAGGCGGAAGGATCATTTATATTGCACATGTCAGACAAATAATGTTTTATTATGAGACTGAAAAAAAAAATTGAATCACCTAATTTTATTTCTATTTTTTTCTAACTTGTAAATGGATGAGTTATTTGAGTTACTCAAAACCGGAGCTGGGATAAATACTATTTACCATAATTATTTCTAATTTCAACTAATGAAATATGGCAAAAATTAAATAGTATTCAGCTAATTCGATCAAGGTAAATGCCTTCTGAAATAGTTCATGAAATTTTCTTGATTTTTTAAATTCATTTTATTTTAATTTTTTTTAAGGAAATAATTAGAACGGAAACAACAATTATACCTGAGAAACCATCATTTCAACAATTTGAATTTAAAGATCATTCATTATGTGGAGGGATGCCCAGAAAAAATTATAATGACAACCATTTTAAACAGATGCAAATTTTGAAATAGTGGAATAAATAATAAATTTTTATTGAATTTTCCATTCCGTTGAAGTAAAATATTAAATATCTATTTTATTTTAATTTCAGAAAGACAAATTAATACTAATTGATTGATAGAATATTCTGCATGAAATATCTAGTTCAAATAGTATTTATATTTGAGTTTCATGAAATAGTGCTCAGCTCTGCTCAATACATCTGCAAAAATATACTTTAATTTCCCTTATACAATTTAATGGATATTTCCATGGTATAATGACTCTTCTGAAACCGACTCGTTTCGTTCTAAAATATATTTACGATATTTTCAATTTGTGAATCAAACATTTATACAAATCATTTCTGTACGAACTCAGTCAGAAGTCAATGATTTTGTTATATTACTCCTCATTATTTAACTGACATGAATGAAAATTAGTAGCGAATGCAGATGTGACACAGACAGACGGCACTATGATTATAATATAGTAAACATACCTAAGCATATTGTTTAAAAATAAATTTAAAACTTTATAAATTGTAAATATGTTATTATATTTATACTTTGCTGATCATAAATGAAAACAACAGATGGCTTTTCAATTTCTCAATTTTTTTTTCTCATTTATTTCTCAAACTACTCGATAAGTAATTGATCCAGTGGGTTCTCATATTGTTTATGGAAATATTGAGGTTTTCAATGAAAATTTTCTATTTTCAATATTAAAATCATATATGGAAACAAATTCAATGAATAAAAATCGTAAAATAAATATCAGTATTATGTGCATATGTATAAATAGGAAAAACCGGAAGTTGTCGGAATAACAGGGATAAACTTGCTCAAGGAGTTGTAAAGGTAAAAATTATCGCACGAGAATAAACGATTAATGAATGAGACTTTTGGGATGAAAATGGCGCGTGGCTTCTTTGATTCGCATTTTTATTTTCTTCACAATATATTTTCATCTACACCTAATTGGGGTTTATGTACAGTGGGTATCATTCTGATGGATTTCGAGGGCGTTGGTATATTTCAAGCTCCCGGCCTCCAGTGAGATACTAAAAGTAGATTTACTCAATGTATATGTCCTCAATTGGAAAAGCAGTCTCAATGAATTTAGTGTAGAATCGATCGAAGGCTCGTCTAGAAAAATAAATTTTTTTCAATTATTATAAATGTAAAAATGATCACATTAGAAATTTCATGCAACGTTGAAAATTCACAATGACTGATCTCTGTGCTCGTACGAACGAGGAAATACTGTTTATAATTTTTCCTCTTCACATAGCAACTTAGACAGCATTCATAAAAACTCATATTCGTAGATGCAAATATGCTGAATACATCAAAAAAAATTTTTCGGGATCCAGACTTTTACCAGTAAATTATTTAAATATTTTGAAAACTTGACTTCTTAATAATCTCTATAGTCAACTTAAAATTGAGAAATTATGCTAAACGCGGAAATAATTTTATTAGATCACAGGGAAGGTATGACCTTCTTCCGGTTTGTATCTGCATTTCATATTTATTAAAGGTTCCAAATTTCCTATTAACTCGAGTGTAATTATGTCTTGACGAAATTTTTCTCTCATTCTTCAATAAATTATTGTTCAATGCTTTTCATTATGGCTAATATGTTTCGTTATTAACTCGAAAGATTACTCTCATCGTAGGCTCTCGATGAATTATTAAAACTGCCGATATGATTAAACTGTGCCAGTTACAAGTACCTTGATTACCCCGATTAGAAAAGTTATTGGCTGGAGAATATTTCAGTTTTATTTGCTCTTTATTTTTGGTTTATTTTGGGCCCTTACCCAACTGCTTCAGCTACTGGCCTCGTCGACTCCTGTCCAATGAACACGTGACAAGCAAACCTCTGAAGAGTCGGGTGCTTTGTGATGAACCCGAGGTAACGATGATCTCTCGGATGAAATGCACAGAATGATACATTCTTCAGAGAATAAAAGTAATCGTGACATGGTCCATTTTTCTGCTAAAACCGTATGGATAAAAATGGAATTTTAGATATACAAAAGTAGAGCAATATGGAGCAGACATTATCTCCTAAATTTAATCTTTCATTGAGAAAGTGTTTGATATATAGTTAATAAAAGACTTTGAGTTTACATAGCTATTCTCCATAAAAAAATATTCTTACTTACACGTGGCTTACTCCTGTCCACCATTCGTAATCCCTGATCCGACACCTCAAGAATACATCTCTGGGATTCTGGTGAATCTTCAGAAGCATTACCCACGATTCTCCTCACAGCCTGACAAACAACCCCAGTCCCCTTGTGTGCGAGTGTCTCAACCGAGCCCAGGTATCCCAGTAAATATCTCTCTCTCTTGACTTTCGGCGCCGAGGGATCGAAATCACTGTAGTCCATATCTACTGCATAGGCGGATGGGAAAATCCCCTGACGACCCGTTCGCAGGTTGACTCCCTCACACCACAGATCGTCGGCCTCTTTTTGTACGTAAATTGGATCGCCAATTTCGAGGTCAATTTCATCGTGATGACGGGGAACAAATTTGTGGAGGCCTCGATGGGTGGCCTCTAGAAGCTCTAATTGGGTGAAGGGAACGCCGCCGCTTCCTAAGAAAATATTACTCTGATGAAATTAACAAAAATTTAGAAAACGAAATTGAGAATGAACTCAAGTTGACACGTCTTAAATTTTCACGCGCCATTAACATAGGACATTTGCATGGTAAAAAAGTTTGAATCAACACCCTCTTTAGCATTTCTCCTCTAAAGTTTCTTATGATCAAGATTCGTCACAAAAAATGGAAGAAGTTTTGTCAAATTCAACACCTTTAAAGATTTTTGAGAAATATAATTAAAAATCGTTATTTTTCATCTTCAAAATCGATCAATTAATTTAATCATAATAATAAGTTAATTTCTTTCAAATTTAAAAAACTTATGAGATTTTATGCTAATTAGAGGAAATCTTTTTGTTCCAAATCTTCACATTCTTAAAGGTCTGTTCATCACGCTGTGTCGGAATAGTACATTTTTGTCACTCAGTCCGTAAAGCACTACTTCACGGCCGCGAAGCGGCCGTGAAACACCGCCCACAGACGTCGTGACAAGAAATATTGTTTGACACACGGCTGTGAAGGACTTTTCTGCCTCATATGATTACAGAACTCGCCTTCGGCTCGTCCTGTAACCTCATATTCGTCAGAAAAGTTCTTCACGGCCTAGTATCAAAATGTACTATTTGAGGCGAGTTCTGTAATCACATGAGGCAGAAAAGTTCTTCACAGCCGTGTGTCAAACAATATTTTTTGTCACGACGTCTGTGGGCGGTGTTTCACGGCTATTAGAGATGTCTATTCAAAACGATATCAGAATAATCTTTCATTTCAATCGTTATGCAATACTTCGCCAAAGATTTATTTTTGTAATTCATCAATGTATATCTTTCCTGAAAAACTTTTTCAGTTTAAAAACTATTAGATTTTTTCATAAATGATTTGTTCAAGACACGATCTGGAATCTACATCGATTTCAAGTCGCCGTTGCACATTTTTGTAATTACGCGGAGACATTTTTTATTAAAACTTGCCTCAGTTACAGAACTATCTCTTATTAAAATAGTCCCCTAAAACCTCATATTTCGAAAAATACATGCCTCCATAAACTCTTTAGGATAACATGAATTACCTGGAGTACTACTCGGCGAAACTGACTCAGTATTTTGTAGTGTATTACAAGGAATAGGGGAGACACTTTTAGGTCCATTATCAGGGGAATGTGCAGTGCTGTGTCCGCTATCGGTCGCCATTCGCTCGCTGTCGGGTGAACTGTCTTCATGGCGAAGCCTCGAGTGACACTTTCGAAGCACCAAGTGTGGTCTGGATGATCCAGTGGCACCCGCCAGCTCCTCGGCCAGCGAGGGAGACGAGTTGAGAGCTATCGAGGTGGTAAACATGAATTTATTGGGGATTTTTCGATTAAACGTGTATGAAGAATTGCGTATGGAGAATTTAACCGCAGTTTTTATCATTCACGTTCTGACTGAGAATGTTTATTGATTCATCTGCACAAAAATGCATGAGAGAAAGATTTTTTCTGCACTGCTCATGATTTTTGGTCTGCGAATTGATATTGAATACTTAGCAAACTCAAAAACTTGAAAATCATCACAAACTAGTATATTTCGTATTTCGCGAAGCGGAGAGTGACTGAAAAGTTACTTTTCGACACAGCGTAATGAAAAATTATGTTCGTATCTCTTGAAAAAAGTGATTTTTGACTCCTGGGATTATATCCCTAGCCTTCAGCTCGTGATATAAACCTGCCACTCGGCAAAAACCATTTTTTTTCCACTTGTACGAAATATACTATTTCATCACGCTCTGTCGGAAAAGTAACTTTTCAGTCACTCTCCGCTTCGCGTCGAGTGACTGAATAGTATATTTGTCACCTAGGGAGGTAAAATAAAGGAGGCTTGCTCACGTGCAGAATTACCGGTGGTAAGCACGTGAGTAAGGCTCCTTTATTTTACTTTCCGTGGTGAGAACACAATTCCCTCCCGCGCAGCGGGAGGGGGTTTTTGACTGGTGGGATTATATCACTCGCCTTCCGCTCGTAATATAAACCTCCCACTCGCCAAAAACCATTTTTTTCACTTGTTACGAAATATACTATTTCATCTGAATGTGTCGAAAAAGTACTTTCCAGTCAATCGACGCGAAGCGGATAAATATCAATTGGAAGCGTGCTCATTCTGCTGTAATTCACTGAGCTTGAGATTCACATATTTTTACCGTCAATAAGAATGTTATCTGTACAATTATCTCTTCAATTCGCCTTGCGGTTTCTAACTAAATCATTTCTAGAAAATATCTTGAATCCTGGGAGAAAATGAAGCATGGCAGGCGGTAGCTCGCCGTTGGGCAATTGTTAATGAATTAATCAATAGGCCTTCTTCATTTCCTACTAGAGATTTCGAAAAGGTATTCAGAAACAACACTTATTCGATGCAAAACGAGTTCTCACATTTCTTATTTTTCGGTATTTCTGGGAGTCGCCGTCGTCTTCTCTCGTTTCCACTACTTCCCGACCGATTAGGATGATGTTCAGGAGTCGCCCAGGATCCCAAACTCGAGCATGAGCCGCCAACATCGCTCACCACACTGTCGCGCCCCGTCGATGGCAGAACCCCAGCCAAAGTAGTGTATCGACCCCTGCTGCTTAGTCCACCGAACAAGCTAATTGTAAAAGCCCATAGGCATTTTGATGTCAGTCTAAACTACTCCATGCCCCTCCCTTCATTCTCAACATATTATATTGAAAACTTGCAAAATTAACAAAAATTTTACTTTTAATTTCAAATGTACAACTGAGTAAATGATTTTTCATGCAGAAAAGGCTGAAACATAGCGTCTCAATAGATGAATAATTATGGAAATTGCAAAATCTTTAAACCCTGTGGAATAGCTACTGACGTCACGTGAACGGATGAGCTCGGAACTAAGTACAGAGTGGCTCAACTGAAGGGGAAACGGAACTCCAGTATCTACAGAAAATTTAACAATTGTCTCTCCGCCCGCAATTATTGATTCTTCGTGATGAACTACTTGATTGACTGTATAAAGTAATGATCGAGTTATCAAGCTGTTTCATGAAAAAAATATAATTACGGGAGGAAGAGACATTTCTCAAATTTGGTATAGACACGAAGATTTTCTTGCATATTAACCCAATCTTCAAGTGTGCCTCAGCTATTTGGGGGATGAGAATTTACACTATTCATATTTGACCAATGAGGCATTATTCAATCGTATCCCTTCGTCTATATGAAGTCATGACCTTGTTGGCGATACACGTGCGTAAAATTGTTTCCGCAGAAAGAGAATTGAAAAATGCTATTATTACAGTGACACCCCATGCACAGTAATTGATCGTTTTGCAAACAAATTCCATTACTTATTATATAAGCAAACAGTGAAAACAAAGTGGAAAAAAATTTTAAATTTTCATTTAAAGTACAAAGTCAATATTTGAAAATGAAAATATTCAATGGCCTAACCGACCTCAACTGACGATGTAGAGCAATTTCAAAGTGTTTTAACATTCCGCTACTGAATGAATTTTTTATTTTCCTATACCGTCACAATTTTCAATAATACGACTTTTTCAGAATTAAAATTTTAGAAAATTAGTTTACATTAGCAGAACATACATAACTCCCATACTTAATATGATAGTCGAGAACGACTCAATGAAATTCTAGCTCCTTACCATTTTACTATGGAAATAGTCATCGATTCTACCTGAAATCGCTGTCAGCAACGATCGATGAATGATGATCCAAGTCTTCACTGTCATCCCCCGAGGTGTGTCCACTCTGATTATCATGTCGGTGAATTCCCCCTCCATCCTCATCATCGGAATCTCCCAAAATTCCTACACAGGAGCGTCCAACATCCCCATCGCTCGCCTGCGATGATGTCGGCGAGTCATCGAGCATAACATCATGTACAAGGCTAAAAAAAGGGCAATAAGAAACAGTTGAATAAACTTAGAGCCTTAATCCGGGGATCGACGAAAGCGAGAGAAGCCGTACGGCAGAGATCCAGTTTAACAATATTTGCAAACCTCAAATAAAAATTTGTTTATGAATTATTACGGAAAAAGCTTGAATTTTCAGGAATATTTGGCTAACTTGTATTGATCCCGATCTATTGGCTTCGAATTTGTCAGAAGATCGTGGTGGTGAACATGTGAGCGTGAGGCGTACAAAATTCTCGAATTCATTGATTCTGTCGCTACTTTTCTGTGACATTATCGTAAGTTATCAATATTATAATTATGAATTCTCACATATAATACCACGAGAGCTTCGAAATTATCGGATATTTCCCGATAGGTTTGTTGCAAACAAATGAACGTGTCAAGTTTTCCAGTTTAAAAATGACGAGCGCGAAGCGCGAGTGATTTTTCAGGAAAACTTGACAAGCTTATTTGTTTGTAGGGAACCTTGAGGGAAATATCAGATAATTTCGAAGTTCGAGTGGTATTCGGGGGATTATTTTTTCCATCC
>JAPYZM010000985.1:0-26410 GCA_030522845.1 Psyttalia concolor
ATTTTGAATTTTCGGTCCGAAATAGCGACGCAAAAGCTCACCGATGATTAGGAGAATATGATAATAATGGAGGTATCCCGTGAATTGAGGATTTTCGGTGCCAAATAGATTTCAAAATTTCCCGGGTGATTAGGAGAATATAATAATAAAGTAGGTGGCCCGTGAATTGAGAATATTTGGCCCCAAATAGATTTCAAAATTTCGCGGGTGATCAGGAGAATATGATAATAAAGTAGGTGGCCCGTGAATTGAACATTATCGGCCCCAAATACGCTTCAAAATTTCGCGGGTGATTAGGAGAATATAATGATAAAGGAGATATCCCGTGAATTTTGAATTTTCCGCCTCAAATAGCGTCGCAAAATCTCACTGATGATTAGGAGAATATGATAATAATGGAGGTATCCCGTGAATTGAGAATATTCGGCCCCAAATAGATTTCAAAATTTCGCGGGTGATTAGGAGAATATAATAATAAAGTAGGTGGCCCGTGATTTAAACATTATCCGCCCCAAATACGCTTCAAAATTTCGCGGGTGACTAGGAGAATATAATGATAAAGGAGTTATCCCGTGAATTTTGAATTTTCCGCCCCAAATAGCGTCACAAAACCTCGGTTATGATGAGGAGAATATAATAATAAAAGAGGTGGCACTAGATTTTTAAAATATCAGCCAATGGGGGGATAGTAAATACCGTCCAAATACTCTCGGCGACGTTACAAAGTAACAGGATAATATAAACAGTGAGGAGTTCGATGACACGCGACCACTCAATTCCTGGAATTTCGTGTAACCTCCTTGGACTTCATAGTTGCCTGATACATCTAGTTCGGAGGGAGTTTTGAATTTCACGATAAATGCGCATGTATCCAGTTATTTATTTAATCTCAAACAATAATAATAACAACAATTACATTATATATCGTATCCTATATAATAAGAGGGCGGCATCGGGAGTCTCGAATGGCGCGGAAATGCAAACTCGAACGCCATTCGATCTCATGAGAGTCGAATCGAAGGCTCTGGAAAAGGGCGGGAAATTCAAATGTTCTTTTTTTAAAAATTGAAAAGAAATATAACGAAAACGCGGATTACAAAACCATTAGATAAATTCAATATTTGAAGGGGTGGGGCGTCTGTGATGTTGACAATCCAGCCGCGGGGGGTTGGAAGGGGTGCGAATTCATTCAAATGATTTTGGAAGCTATTAGAGTGGGAAATTTGAAAACCCCTGCGCTCGGCTTCTTTTCCGAGAGGAACAAAACCAAACGGTGGCTGCAATTCCCCAAGCGATGACCTAATAAACCTGCGCAATGACTTAATTTATCCTGACAGGCAGTAGCAATGATCCAAAAAAATTGATCAATGGAGAAATTGAACTAGGGCAACGGGTCGAGTCGCAGATAAAAAATTCTCTAGTGCAGATGTCGCCACTGAAGTTGCAGAAGAGAGCAAAAAAATGTGAATATCTCTAGCCGAAGGAGAAGGAGAAGACAAGGGTCTCCACCAATTCCCTAATTAATAACTAATTAACGGGCATTGATGAATTTCGTGAGCATTCCTACGGAACCGGAAAAGACGCCGCGACAGGTCCGTTGGAAACCCACCCTAAGGCTTTAGTTCCTCACGCCATCCGCCAGAGGGCCAGCCCCAACGGACCACAAAATGGCGACATTAATCGTAGGAACACAAATATCCCGAAGTTAGCCAACAATCCCTTTCAATTATTCTCGTGTAGTATTTCACCGGCTCATACGGTGTATAATTCCAGTGTGCAGGGTTTCGCTGTGTGCTGACACCACGAGTGCTCCTCCGGTTGACTTTTTTCGTTGAGTAACAGCGACAGAATAAAGAGAAACAAGTCATAACTCCTCTGCATCCCCCTCTCTAAAAATCCAAGTACCAAACTCCGAATCAGAGGATAGGGTTAATGTTTGTACATTAATTTTTGTATTGAATAAATTTATACGATAAGTTTTAATCGTTGGGAGCTTGTACATTTTTTGCCTATCGAGAGCTGTTGGGGGTTAGCGGAGGCCCGACCTGGACGTCTGTTGTTTGATCCATTTTTCCAACGGAGAATATTTCGAGCTCTCCTTTTTTTTCCATTCGGGAGTCCCGGCTCGATTCTAACCGACATTCCGGCGCTGAGACAGCTCTGAGACACGAGGAGGAGAGTTCTCGAGGAGGAAATACGCCAGAGGGTGAGTGTAGTGAAATTTTTAGTCAATCGAGTGGGAAAACCCTCGGAAATTGTTGTCCAAGCTTCCCCTGAGCCTCGGGATCGAGTCATTTGGGGATGAAAATGGGCCGAGAATTGGATTTTTTTTTTTTTTTTTCGGTGGGAGTTGAGAGAATTTGGAGTGGATCCTGGGGATTTTGGCGCTCCGGAGCGTCCAAAAATCGCCATGCTTGCGCCGGGCGGTCCCTGGAGGTTCTCTCATACTCGCGACGTGGTTTAATACGCCGTAATTCACAAACTTTTTACGTCTTTGATTTTTCATTACTCTGGAAGGGACGAGAGGGTGAGTGCTTGAGGGCTTTGATCTAGCGAGGGAGGTGGCCGAAGGTCGCGTGTGTGCGTGGAGACTCGGGAAAAAAATTCGCCATGTGCCTCGAGTTTGAGACACACGCGAGAAGTCTTTGTGGAAGGCTAGACTCCTAGAGATGTTGTAGAGAATCTGTTGGTTTCATGTGCATCCCTTTCATTTGATTCATTGAGTAATTAATTCAAGCCCTCAATAGTGAGAATTATTGCTTGTAAAATTATCTAAGGTTTTGCCAACTCGTGTACAATTTTTACTTCATCATTCAGACCCTCAAGCATCCATTGACCTCAACTGCTGCATTTGTTGTCTAAACTAGAGCACAAGTGAATTATTTTCATACGTAGACAACCAGTGTAATTGATGAGAGCATTTCATGTGATTTTCTGTAATTATAAAAATTAATTTGCGATGTGTTTTGGCTCATTTGCATTCAGAAACCCACCTCCTGAGACTTGGGGACATCACAACAAAGCATCCAGCCGTTGAAATCCAAGAAAATCGGGAGGGACGATATTACTTGTGTGGAAGTTGTAACCCCAGAGTGATATAAAGGAAATGGTCATGGAGGCAACCCCCTCGGCGCAGTCTGTCGGTCGTGAGTTTGTCCGACAATATTACACGTTGCTCAACCAAGCACCCATTCATTTACACAGGTAAGCCTGCTCTCTGAAAATAAATAACAGTCGCCCTTCCTATAAAATATGTAGAAAGCTGAAATGTTTGAGTTTACCTTCGTCCTTTGTTTTCCCAAGATTCTACAGCAACAACTCCTCATTTCTCCATGGAGGACTGAGTACAACTGATCGTGAAATAATTCCGGCAATTGGACAGAAAGAGATTCATCAGAAAATTCAGCAGCTCAATTTCCGTGATTGTCATGCCAAAATCACTCAGGTGGACTCTCAGGCTACCCTCGGTGATGGCGTTGTCGTTCAGGTGAAGAATCGCCAAATTAAAAAGTGTTAAATGTCTGCATATTAATTAAATGATTAATTTAGGAGCACGCCAAAAGAAGTGAGAGAGAATGGAATTAAATAAAAATCATCCATCATATTAATTCCCTCGTAATGATCTCCAGGTAGCGGGAGAGCTCTCGAACGCTGGCGAACCGATGCGTCGTTTCACCCAGACTTTCGTGCTGGCAGCGCAGGCTCCCAAAACCTACTACGTCCACAACGACATCTTCCGTTATCAGGATCTGGGTTTTCCCGATGAGGAGGAGGGCGAGCTGGAGAATGAGACGGGTCTAGGTCTGTGTGAGAGTGGAGATCGTGACGGAGGTGAGGGTCGCGATGAGGTGGAGGAGGATGAGAGCCATCATCCCTCGACAGTGCAGATTGTTGGAGACCAGCAGCAGCAGCAGCAGCAGCAGCAGCAAGCAGCAGCAGCAGCAGCAGGCCCACACCAACCTCATTCCAACTCAACAGCCAGGTCTTGCTCAGCCCCAGCAGCCCCAGCAGCCGCAGCAGCAGATCTACTATCCTCCACCTCCCCAGCCACAGGTCCACCCAGGCATCCAGCCGGTTATCAACGGAAGTATCCACGAGGAGGCGCCTTTGATCGGTCAGCCCACACTCAGAGGAAGCGCCAGCTCCGATCAATCAGCTCCACCTCAACAGCCCCCACCTCAACACCAGTACATAACAGACACGGCACAGGAGCCATTCACGCAGGACCAGGACAGCACAACGACAGAACCAGCCCAGCAGGTAACACAGTCCGTAGACGAGGACATTCGCACTGAGGAGGCCAGTGAACCTCAGGAGACCGAGAGTTTCCAGAGCTCACCGGTGGAGCCAGAAATTGATCCCAATGTCAATGCCAACAAACAGAGATCCTATGCACGCACCGTTCGATCCAATGTCATCACTGGCCACAGTCCACAAGTCTCCAAATTGTCCATGTCACCTCCACCCATGTCCATGCCCATTGACGAACGGTCCATGGGCGTCAAGACTGGGAGTTCGACTGTCTCTTCAGGTAATGCATTTGAGGGGAGAGAGTTTTTTTTTTCTAAAACCAAGAAATCTAATTATCCTTTCCATGCGCAGCTATTGAATTTTGAATGGAATGATTTTCTGCAGGTATCATGTCTTCCGGTCCACCACAAATTCACCGAATGGCCAACCAGACACAGCAGCAACCGCAGCCACTGCCCCAGCAGCAACGTCCACCCCGTGTAGGTCCACCCCAGAAAGACAATCGTGGACGCAGAGAGTGGCCCGATCACCACCAGCTCTTCGTTGGCAATGTGCCCCACAGTGCAACCGAGAACGAGCTGAGGAAGATCTTCGAGCGATACGGCAAGGTCGTCGATCTCCACATCCACTGCAAGACAAACGAGAGGGGCAAGGGACCCCAGGGGCCCAACAACTCTGGACGAGTGCCCAACTATGGATTTGTCACGTTCGAGGATGCCAATGTCGTCCAGAAGGTTCTCGATGCACTTCCCATTCTGTACCCCGATGACAGTGGTCTCAAGCTCAATATCGAGGAGAAGAAAAATAAGCCAAGAGGTCCTGGGGACAACATGAGGTCGAACCAGGGCGATGGGAACATGAGATCATCCATGGGTGGACAGCAGCAGCAGTCACAGCAGCGAGGTCCAGGTAATGATGAGACATTTGGATAATTCCCATGGAAAATCACTAGGTTCAATTCGCGATTCGTCGTCTCATGGTCTCAACATGAGACTCTCCAAATAGTTTGGAGTGAAATGAATTTATCATAAAATTACAGGCGGTCCTGGCGGTCCAATGCGCGGCCCCCAGCATGGCTCGAGAGGCGGTCGTGGTGGATTCCAACGTGGGGACGGTGGTCGAGGTGGAATGAGGCAACAGAACAACATGGGCAGTGCAGCTTATCAAAATCGTCGTTAAAACTGACCTCGTACTCTCCTTTTTTTTCCACTTTTGGAAAATACGACGCCAATTACTACCCCTTCCAGACACAAATCAACAAAAAAACAAAATACAGATGAAAAGTATAAAGTTAAAGCCGTTGGACGGATCAATAGAAGATTAAAGACGGCAGAGAAAAAGACACTATTAATCATAATGATCATAAAAAGAAAACAAAGCAAACTCAATCGTTGACGAATGTGTAATCGAATTAAGTTATGACTTCTGTTCTTTTGGAGGGAGAGTGCCACAGTCTCACTCCAAAATTGTACCTCGGGGCTTCGGAATAACTCCCACAGCTCAATTAATCAATCATCAGTTATTTGTCGCAAAGCGGCGGAAATAAACTCTCGAATTTATAGGAAAAAAAAAAAAAGGATAAATTGTTTACACTTCATCAATCAATTGCTTGTACCTTCTGAGGCCCCGTGCATCGATCGAACTTTTGTTCACTCACCCACTGCATCATTTTATTTTCACTGTTCCCATAAACGCCGTCCGACCCTGACGGTCAACATCAACATCGTGCGGATATGACATTATTTTATTTGTTCCCGTGGCAATTGAAATGGAAAATAATTGAGTGAGTCTCTCTCGTATATTATTAATTGTCAATGTTGAAGGATTTGATGAGTAATGAGATTGATTAAAAAATATCGTCGACATTTCCCATTCAGATCACGTGCCAATGACACTCACTCTGTCAATATCTCCATTTTATTTACCACTGAAACATCGATTCATGGAGTGAAGTGGAGTGAATTATTGAATTATCTCGTTTGATGATTGGAAACCACTCCACCTCACCATTGAACGAATCGAGCATTTTAATTTGCTTCGTGAGAGAGAGAGAGAGAGCAAAAGGTGTTCTTCATGTAAAAATGATAAATAAATAAGCCACAATAAAACGAAGTCAAGCCATAATAAACAAAATTATAGATACAGAATGATGAATGTGGTATTAGGCTTAACTCGTTTTAACTCACGTAGAGAATCGTTGCACCTCTAGAGGGTTGATTAAACAAGATATTCAAGTGATCGATATATTTGCAATAAATACACTCGTTCGTTGAAATATCTTGAGTAGCTCTACGGCTTTTTTTCACGGATTATTTAATGAGGAAATGAGATTTTTATTTTCAATCAATGAATTAGAGGATTAATCCCGCTTCAAACTGCCGAGATCAATCGACCGGTATCGATTGAGACTCCATTAATTCAAGTGAAAAACAAATTTAGAAACGTTAACCCTAGACTGCAGCTGGTCTCGCCACTTTTTTCCCCTCTTTTATTCATCACTCGAAATTCTGCATTCTTACGAAAGGGTTTATCGGACCTCTAGCCTTCCAATTTCCTCAATAAAATTATCAACAAATGAAACATGAAAAATACTTGCTGTATCATCCCTAAATTAGTATCATGATCATCAAATAATCGCCAAGCAATGCGTGTCACGCGTGCTCCTAGTGAAAATATCATTTGAATAACCTTGAATAATTCCCCACAACCAGCCCCCACAGTCGCAATAAAATTTAATCACTAAAAAAAGGTTCTCCGAAGCTTGACAAATGAAGGCAAAAAAAAAAAAGCCTCTGCATCGTCGACTCGTCGTGAAAATCGAGGAGAAATCAAACATTTGATATAATGTCGCAAAAATTGTCATTATTCATGTGCTTTTAATTCCTCCTCTGTCTCATTACCTGTTTACTAATAAATTAATTCTTACGTTTATTTTTATTATCGAAGTGTAGACCTAGAAGTAACGAAGTACTAGACATTAATTAATTAATGTAGAATTAATAGAAATAACACGACACAATGAGCCGACGATGAGGATGATTTTTTTTTTTCCCACGCGAGCAAATTTAGATAATTATAATGTATGAATATCATAATATGTGCACACAGTGAATTGAGCGTTATTATTCTCCATTATCGAAACATTTTAATGCGTAACCAGTGTGCCTATTCTACTCCGACATTAAATAGAGAAAGAATTTAACAAAAGAAATCATTGATGAGATGTCAGATTTAATAGATCAACAGAGTTAATTAAAATTGTTGCAATAAACATCTGCAAATTGACACAGGAAATTGCATGACTCTTGCTTATTCTCATAACTGTGATAATACGTAGCTGCAGAGAATTAAATTGATGGAAAATTAATAAAGGAGAATAATAATAAATGTCGGCTAATGGCGAGACAATGATAAAATTAATTAGTGAAGATCCTTGACAATTTGGAGATGTTTACAGTCACTTTTTTTTAATCAATCATGTGGGGTGTGGAGTAATAAATAAATTAATTGAATCATAGAGTCGATCATTAGTTGATTATCAATGGAGAAAACGTTCAATTTTTAATGAAATTAAATCATGAATTTTTCCTCTATCTTTCCCGTTTTTTCCAATTTCGTAGTCATCGTTAATAAACGGGTGAATGATTTTATACGATTTATTGCGATTGTGGGTGGACTGTCGATGCAGATTACGATCTCCCTGGCCTATCGTTTTATGATACGAAGGATAAAGAAAACAAAATGCAAATTGAGATGAGTCGTTTTGCCTCTTTCGACGCTCCCGATGCCTCTAATCATCATCAATAAATAAATAATTACCATTGAGCCAAGTAAATTCACTGTAAAATAGAGAATTCAGGTAAACGAGGGAGACTGACGCATCGAAAGAGGCTCACAATGAAACAATAATAATAAACAATTAAAGTTTATGGATTTTCAATGAAAAATCAAAGTTGAAGAAATTGTGATTGAGATTAAATCGATTGAGAGGGTCTCAATCTCTTGATTTTGACTTTATTACCAAGTGATTCCTCCGATTGAAGTGAATATTTCAAATAAAGAGAGGACCTCTTGGCTCTCGGGACTGCTAATTTTTTGTTCTGTCTTTCATTAGAAAAAAAAAACAAATAGAAGGTGAAACAAAAAATGTCGATTGTTTTCATTTACTTAGAGTAACAATTTCATAATGTGAAGAGAGTAAAATCGAAAACCACAAAAAAAATGCAAAAGACAAGAAAAATAGGACAAAAAAAACCCCCCCCACAAAACACAATTAATTGTAACGACTAATAGAGAAGCATTACGATGGTGATAAATTTTAAGTTGTGAATTTTTGTAGAATATACGACATATTTTTATTTTGACCCGTTTCAATATTTCTTTTTTTTCGTTAAACATTTTCGTTCTGGTGGACAATGTTAAACTTACGGATAACAACAGATATGTTGGGCCATAACGAAGATAAAATACGAGTGAATGAGAAGATTACAAATAACAACAAAACGTCAAATGTATTGTAACTTTTTGCATTTAGTATAATATACCTGTCTTACTACCAAAAGTGATTATCCTTCATTTACTCGTGACAGCTGATTATAGAGATCCTGGAAATTGTTTGAGCTTTGTTGTTCACGTTTGTGGGCTTGCCAGTGTTGTTAATGTTTTATTGATACGCACCGAGTGCATTAAAAGAAGATATTTACAGAAATAGGCGGAGGAAATTCCGGGAGAGAGCGAGCGATACTCCGGCAAAATTGCTACGATAATTCGAGAGTTGAAATTGAAACGCAGAGCCGAGAAACAACGGAGAGGAAGAGGAAGGAGGAGAAGAAAAAAAAAGGTCGAAGGCGATAGTGTAACGCATGTGGCGGAAAGATCAGAATGGGGTAGCGTAGGCAGCGATGAGATCACTTGGATTCTGCTGTGGAGACCTGGAGGGCTAAACCCAGTCAGTACCAGTCTACCGACGGTTTAACAGCGATTTTATCCCGACGTCCACAAGCCAACATCCATCAACACTTGAGGAAACGTGAGTAGACATTTCTCTCCTCCACGCAGTCCTCATGTTTTCATTGACTAAATAATTTCTTTTATTCCCTCGGTTTGCTTGAAATGACGACAATTTTGCTGAGTCTGGTCACTCGAGTGTCCAAGATTTTTGTTTGCTGGAAGAGCTTGCTAACGAGCTCTGGGAAAACAGAGTTTGCTTTTCTTTTCTGATTGCAAAAGAGTTAATCAGCGAGACGAGGTCTTCTCGTTTGCCTTTGGCCAACATCTCGGAAGGGATTGGACAGTTACAGAAGATTATTTTTTTATTCAATCCCTTTTTCAATATCCCAATGAAAAAGCTGTGAATGGAACAGATTGAGAGCTGTTTTTTTATGTCGTACATAAACTGGCGCATTTCTCTGAAAGTCGAGAGCCCCTCCCTTTCATTTCGTTGCGTTCAATGCCGGAAAAAAAAAGCTTCTCCCCCGACAGTTCAATTTTCTACCGATTACAGTAGAAGTATTTAATGCGAGGGGATCAAGGGATTAAAAATAAACAATAAAATAGCAAAAATCATCAGAAGAATCAATTTTTTAATGCTTCAACGTCCCTGGGATCAGTCGAAGACTGAATAAAAATAGTCGCGAGTAAATTTTCGTTTTAATATTCCCGGAATGTATTGAGTAACAGATTTTCATAAAAACATTTGCGCTTTATTCACCCCATAAAATACTTTACAACCCATTTCCATAATGTCCCAGTCTCGATGAATTGAGGGCGCAATTGAAGTTAAACGAAAATTGTAGAATCAGTCCTCCGGCGAAGTATGTCATCGCTTTAAATGGGAAAAGCAGTGCCAGCGATAAAATATATAATCGAGATATTGCGCTAGTTTCGAGTATGAGTAAATCCGGCTACTGGTAAAATCATTGACAGTTCTTTTTCTGTAAATAGTGTCGATGCGCGGTATTGGGCGTTGAGAAACAGCTCTACGGTCTTGGAGTTGGACTCTCGTTGGAGGGATTCCTGATTGTTACGCGGCGTGGGTAGATGGTATTCATGCGCCGAATAAAGTCCACGTTCCCTCGCATTTCCCGCAATTGATGAAATCATTCCAGAGATCATTTCATCTGATTTGAGAAATGAAATGGAGGATTGAGCCCAACTCCGATGGGGCTAATCCTTGACAATTTCTCTTTCACATTTTGCCATTTCAGTGGGAGGCTGGACATTCATTGGACACCGTCGCGAATCAAATGGGTCATTGAATTAAAACAACTTGCGTAACTCAATTGAGAGCGAGCTTTAATTCACAACAGATGAGGCTATATCATTTTAATGAAGACAAATGAGTCGATAATTTTGAAAGGGACAACGGGGATGCAGACAATTTTTGCGGCAATTCGCGTACCAAAGCGCTCGGTACCAGGCAAAATGAATTAAAACGGGGTTTACCCTTCCACTCGAGTGATCGATCCGATGTCCCGGTACTGCTTTATGTTTCAGTACTCCACAAAATCAAATTGTATCAAATTGCATTAAATCCAAATACTGCCCCTGTTGCAGGCCCCCCACTGCTGTACTGAGGGTGAAATTTTTGTGCACAAAAAAGTCATTGAACCCTGTAGCTAGACGGGGGGGGGGGGGGGGAATTTTTTAATAAAAATGACCGATTTAGCAAGCCTGAGGGTGAACGAATCTTACTGATTTTGTACCGCAATTGAGCGATTTATTTTGACATTTTTGCAGAGGACACTCAAGATGGAAAAGAAGTTGGAGTTGATGGTGCTCATAGTGCTCATTGGGGCACTGATCACCGATGTTTCAGCAGAAGTAAGTACTTCTGATTAAGAATGTTCAGTTTTTTTCAATTTCACGGACCCTATGACTTCAAATCGCGCCCGCAATTTGTCCCTGATAATCCCAAATAAAAGGAATCTCAAACAAATGTGAATGATCACCAGAGAAAGGGAAGAAAGAGCCGCCGGCGAACGACGACTACGGAATCTCCATTCCAGCAGGAAGTGATGAATATGCTGGAGGCGGATGAGGCAGCGGAGAGCGGAAGTGCTGAGGCAGTGGAGAAGAAGGAGCCAATGCTCGTCGATCCGTGTATGGACAAGCACTGCGGGGCTGGTAGAGTTTGCAAGGTTCGTTAAAAGCAAAAGAATCAACAGGCCTAAATGAATCGCGAGGTAATTAAGAGGGGAATTAACCTGGGGGATTGATCATTGCAGTCAACTGAAAGGGGCACAGCCGAGTGTGTCTGCGTGGAGTCGTGCGACGAGGAGGTGGACCCCAGGCGCAAGGTCTGCACGAATTACAATGAGACCTTTGGCAGCGACTGCGAGGTCTACCAGGCTCGATGTTTCTGCGATACTAATGACTCTCGTTGCCGCGGCCCCGAGTATCAGCACGTACATATCGAGTATTACGGGGGCTGTCGACAGATGCCGGTAAAAAATTCAATTATCTCTGCTAATTTCAATGGACATGCCCTCGGCGATGAATGGTTTGAGGGGAAAATAGCCAGGCACCTCCTGGCGGTGATATTCTCTTTGGAGAATATTTTCTACGGTAAACCATTCATTGGGGGGATAATTACTGCAAGTAGAGGCTTTTAATGAATTTTTTTTCCCCTCCGTGTGGTATTTCCGGTGGTCTCATTGAAGACCACCATCTCAAAATGATTTGTTCGATTGTTGTTGGAAGATCACGCGGGAAATGGCCGTAAAAATTGGCCCTCTCCCAATCAATTTTTTGTCCTCGTCCCAACTCGATGAAATAATGAAATCCAGATCAATAAAATTACGTCTCCCAACAGATGTGCAGAGAGGACGATATGCTCGATTTTCCCAGGCGCATGCGGGACTGGCTCTTCAACATAATGCGCGATCTTGCTGATCGTCAGGAGCTACCGTCCCACTACCTAAAAATGCAACGCGAGGCCGAAACTAATATGACCCTACGCTGGACTAATGCGGCTATCTGGAAGTGGTGCGATCTCGATGGGCATCCACACGATCGCGCCATTTCACGTCACGAACTCTTTCCCATTCGTGCACCCCTCATGGCCTTGGAGCACTGCATTGCACCGTTCTTGGACGGTTGTGATGCTGATAATGATCACAAAATCACCCTCGCCGAGTGGGGAAAGTGTCTGCAATTGGAGGAGGTAATTAGTTTGATTTTTCATTTTCAGTTCGCGTCACTGGTCGCCCGGGCGCCGGCGGATTTTTTCAATCATTTTATTTGACGATGAGGAACTCACGAGAGCCAGTCACTCCATTTTTCCTCTTGTTTCCAGGGGGATTTGGACGACAAATGCGATGAGATTGCTGGCGCTAATCTAGACTAGGTCATTGTCACAAGATCGTAGGGGCAAGTTAATAGCGGATAGTCTGATGAGAGGATTCAATTCAACTCTTGGGGGGATTCTTTCGCAGGAAATCTCAGCCACGAAAGATCGAGCTCAGAGGGACATTGAGTCACCTCGTTTCTCCACCTGTACAAATAATAGCTTCAGTCAAAAAAAATAGCACATCAGCGGGATCATTCGGGGATGGAAAAAGTGGCGGGAAAGACGACAACTCTGGCTGTCCAACGAGCGCGCAATCGTCGACGCGCACATCCCCGGACAGCTCTCATCGATACTGCAGCCCCCAGAATTCGTAATAGGGAAAACCAGAGGTTCACCAGCTTCTTTCGCCTCTTCCAACGACCTGTTTACATTGATAATAATACTGCAGTCACTGCGATCTTGAATGCCCTTGGTTTTTAGAGAATGCTAGTGGATTTTTAATTTTATTCAGCACTGGCTGGAATCGATGTTTAAAGTTATAGAATTTTTATCCTTCTCAATTTGTATTTCATGACTTTTTTTTTCTATCATTGAGTACATATTTCTTTAATAAAGAGTAACCAAAGACCATTGTCCTCCAACGAGTTCATTGGCTGCGGGAGTTTTTTCTCCGTTTGAGATGATTGAAGAGGAGACGATTTCAGTTGTACTCGGGCACGTTTGAATTGAGGAATCAAAGGAATTCGTGGACTGGCAAATGAATTCCACCATTGCATCTGCATAAATGTCTTAATTAAATAGATTCGTAGCAATCTCTTTGTGAGACGAACAATTGGCTGCTTGAAGCGGTTGAGTAGCGGAGGATTGAATTATTCTAGTGAAATATAAAAGAGTCGCCTGGTTATTTTTACAAACAGAAAAGCGATAAATGATTCGAGAACCAAAGGCTACAGTAGATGTTTTTTTTTAATGACCAAAGCTCATTTTGTAGTTGACGAAATCCTCGCAGAATATTCTTCTGTCCAGGTTGCAATTTATTCCGAATCAAATTTCAAATGAAAACGACGGCTTCACCTCCCCCTGGGTGCCAGCAGCCCCGCCTGGACTCCACTCCCGCAAATCCTGAAAAATAAAAATTAAAAATCAGTGAGCTCCCCGAAAAAAGCCCGACCCACCCCCGAAACCTGTTGCACAATCCCCACCCTGAAACCTCCCGAAAAAAAAAATAAAATCATCCCTAAAAATCTTCTCATTCGAATGACCGTTGCTCCCCACTCCCGCCACTCACCCCCACCCGGCCCAATCGCCGCGCAATTGGCGCATGCGCGCCCCTCCACTGCCACTGGCAGGCCGTCTCGCGTTCTCCCCTTTCTCCCAGTATACGCCAGATGGCGGAGCGGTTAACTCCATTCGAAATTTCTGGAAAAAAATCCGTTACCCAAATCATTTCCCCGAGAACTCCTCACGAGTCGTAATATCCCTCACTCCCCAGCCTCCCCAATCACCAGTAGCCCCAATTGCCAGCCCGAGAGCGCCGAGAGCTCGTGGAAAATCTTAATTATCCAGCCCGAGAAACTCCCGAAATCCGAGGATTTCCGATTGGCCGTCGTGCCGAATCACGTGACTCGACCGGCGGGACGCGACACTAGCGCCAAGCGTATTTGGCGGGCTTTCCCTCTCAGTGGCATCGACACACGGCGTCTACTCGTGCTGTAGTGTATATTGGAGTGAACAGTAGTGAGCGCTGCGTCTCCCCTATAATTTTTTTTTATCCCCCAAACGGTTTAGTGAGCCAATCGTAGGTAGAAAAACGTTACACGACAAACGCTACAACATAAAATGGTGAGTTTATTGGTGTGTTTATTAAGCAATAATCACCAGAATTTATCAATTATTAATCGGTGTGCAACGAGTGAATTAATTAACAAATTTTTGTGTGTGATTATTAACAGGCTGGCGGTAAAACTGGTAAGGACTCGGGAAAGGCTAAGACCAAGGCGGTTTCACGTTCAGCGAGGGCCGGCTTGCAGGTAAATTAGTCACATTTAACCCTATTGTTACGTACTCAACTGTTCCCCCAATTACACCCCATCAAATAAATCATATTCCATTTATTTTTCCCCATTTGTTGGATTATTGTCGTAGGGATAATCGTCATAACGTGTTGGCGCGAAAAATCATTGCAGCGTTAGGTCGATGTTATTTTGTTTTAACGTACGTTTTACGTCGCATCTCGACGTTGTCGACGACTTGGGATATTGTTGTTTTGTTTTATTGCAGTGTGATTATTATTTTGGGGGGCTTTTTAGTCAGTTATCGGGAGATTTGGGGGGGAAATTGAGTGGCAGTGGTTGGGTAATGCCGAGCATGTTTGAAAACAAGGGATCGGAACGGACCGTTTACATACCCCTTACCTCTCCCACCCCCTCGCAACGATATTCTTGTTGTTATATACCTGCTTTCGGTGGTTTTTATGGGGGTTACAGGCCGTGTTTACTTGAATTCAATCGAGGGGTTAATTGGGCCCACTCGCCGGCGATCACTTTCCACGGGGAATTTTATTGTTTTTTAGGATTTTTCCTGTGGGTGTGAAAGTTATTGGGGAATTGGAATTGTCCGGGGGTGCAATGAGAGGTTGGACGGCAATTGAGGCATTGGATTTTGGAAAAATGTGGCAATGGGCGAGGAAAGTGAAACGAGGACAAGTGGGGAATATATTTTTGGATCTGATAAGGCCCTCGGGTGATCTTAACCCCTCGGGGGGGGGTTTTTTTTGTCGTTTACTCGGGAAGTTGGGGATATTTTTTTGGGGGATTGGAGATTGTTGATGGGGAATAGGCGTAGCCCAGTTGAATGATGAAATATCTAGTGTAAACCTCGCAAAGCTCTCTCGGTAAAGCCCCAGCCGTTCGATACGAGAGTTTGTGAAATACCGTGCGCAGTCTGGCCACGACGACATTCCCAAATAAATTGCCGATAATTTTTTCTCAACCGCTCGCTGCACTCGTTTCACTCGCAATGGTTTGGGGGATTTTTTGGGGATGGCTGGGGGTGGGTGGGCTAGGTCGGGGTGAGGGTAATTGTGATTGAAATGGGATGAATTTGAGAGTTGGGAATATTGGATGGCGAAGGTGGTTCGATATTTGTTGGAGCTGCTGACGCTTCTTGGGACTGATGTTTTTGGAATGGGCAGTCCCCCCCAAGTCTGGGCTTGGGGCGAAAACATCGGCTCGCTGATGAAATTGATGGATTATTCAGGCTTCTCCAACTGCTCTAGGCATCCTTGTAGAGTTTTTTTGTCTTTGAGCTTTGGGCTGGTGGAGATTGAGACATGAATTATCATTTTTTTTTTCTCTGTTTGTCTAGTTTCCAGTTGGCAGGATTCACAGGCATCTCAAGAACAGAACCACCAGCCATGGGAGAGTCGGTGCCACGGCGGCAGTTTATAGTGCTGCTATCTTGGAATACCTTACGGCTGAGGTGGGTTATGTGTGGATCGCTGGGGCGGTGAGGGGGGGCGTCGTGAGACGCTGGGGATGGCCGGGGGGAATTGAGAAGAGTGTGGCCACCGCCGTGACGCCTATGACGCTACAATATGGCCGCCGTTCCCGCCACTTTCGGATTGAGCATGGCTCGGAATTATTTTCTTACCATTGGAGAGACTGTTGGCTAGTCAAGGACTGCCAGCAATTACTTCCTAATGAATTCTTTAATCACTTTTGTGCTCACTATTTGGCGTAGTTGTCGTAGCAAAGTTAATTGATCGTCGTCATCATCTCCAAATAATTATAAATCATGGGAAAGTCTAGAGAAAATTAGTCGTTAGTTGTCATTTGTCACGTCAAGTCCAGTTTTCCTTGGAGAATGAGAAATTAATTAACGCGTGGGGAGCCTTATCGGCTGGGAACGCCCAGGAAATCATTGGGGAAGCAGTATTTCATGTGATCTTTTGTACGTCTCCAGGTGCTCGAGCTGGCGGGTAACGCGTCGAAAGACTTGAAAGTGAAACGTATCACGCCGAGGCACTTGCAATTGGCCATTCGTGGGGACGAGGAGCTCGACAGTCTCATCAAAGCGACAATCGCTGGAGGAGGTGCGTTTCCCTTATTATTATACCACTAAAGACATCAAAATTCATCAATTAATCATTAATACTTGTTATTTTGTTCTTCAGGTGTCATTCCACATATTCACAAATCCCTCATTGGCAAGAAGGGCTCACAGAAACCAGCATAATTCGGATCATAGTTAAAACAAGGGAGATGAAATGAGAGTAAAGCGTTCATGGGTGCAGGACAATGATTTAAATATGTAATGGGTATGACACGGAAAAAAAATGAGTCAAAATAAAAGAATGTCGCGAGTGATTGTTGATGTAAAAACAAAGTGGACCTTTAAAAAAAAAGATAATGACGACAGGAGAGGACGACAAAAGGGCAAATGGGACAGGCGTGATATAAATATAGCTATATAAATATTGATTTAATTTAATTAATAGGCAATGCGAGGAAGGAGTCGTAATTTTGTTTTTTTTTTTTCAACTTTGCGCAGCATTGAAGTAACAACAAAAATGACAGACGAAAGTAGAAGTGTGGCACACAAAATATTAATTCGTAATACTGATTTCAAAATATCTGACATTTTTCTCCTCTTTTTTTTTTTCGAAGCTTGAATTGTTTTCTCAATTGGTCCATTAATAAGGGAAAAAAATTAAGTCTTAAAAAAAAATAACAAATTTTGTGAATAAAATTTTTTCTTCAATCGTTTCTCATTTTCGTGGAGTATATATCGACATTTGGCTAATTTCGGGATAAAAAGAGAATTTACTCAAGAGTTATTTTTTTCAAATTGTTACTTCCGGTATTTTTAAAAAAAAAAACGATCGAGGGCATCTCGGCGCACGTGTTACAGCCGTTATGTGCAATTCCAACTGGAATTTTAACTACACAACTCGATTGATGCCCAAGAATGTGAGTAAATAAAACTTCTGGACACGTTACGCCTGCTGAGGCCTATTGAAATTGTTAACAAATCGAATGACATTTGCGTCGCTCAGATGCGTACCAATGAGAGAGTGATTCCTTCATTCGTACGCATCTGATGATGTTTATTTTGAGAATTCTGAGGATACTGAAGTTTATAGGAAAATATTTACCATTTTTTTTCCTTTCTTTTTTACGTAAAATATAAAGTTTAATGTTTTTTCATTCACTAGTGGATTGCGGTTAAATGCCGTGTATTGACGAACACTCTTACCAGCCATATGTAAAAGTTCATTTTCACAATAAAGCTAAATTTTACAATTAATCTGGATAGGATAGAATAGAATAGAATTTATTTCCTTTGACTAGCCGTTGCGGCCGCTACGTTGATGCTTTTTTTGTTGTTATTTTCTTTTCACTATTTTTTCAACAGCATTTATCCGTTAATGAATTTTTCGTTTCGAATGTGAAGCCTTTGTAGAAATTTTCAAGTCTCCCGCGACTCCGCCCGACTTTGAATTTCGCGCCCGTTTCCCGTCGAGTTCGACTTCCAGAGCCTTCGATTCGCCTTTCATGAAATCGATTAGCATCAGAGTTTTCATTCGAGTGCTCATTCGAGACTCCCGATGCCTCTCTCCTATTATTTTCCTTTGATATAACAAATGATTTTTCTTTGTTTAACATCCACGGGCCTTATAACCCATCCACCTCCTTTATAGTACAATTTTTCTTATAAATATATTTCTTATAATATAAATATTAATCAGTACATAACAAATTAATAATACATCATATTTTATTAAAGTACTCTTAAATCATTATTTCCTCACATTAAATTCTCTTTTGTAATTTCACTGCAGTCGATGCCTTCCCCGTCCCCAATTCGCAATTATTTTGTAAATAAATAATTCAACGACGTTCATAATTAAAGCGGCAATTTTCCGTCCTAGGGCTCGGTCGGCAATGGAGAGCACCGCCGATAACGAGGCTGGCTGACAGGTGCTGCCCTCTGAGTTGCCAAGCGTCCTGAGGTCCGCACACAAGCCAGGCTGACGGCGTCGTATTCCCGGAACGTAACAAGGACGGAGAGTCCTTGGGAACGCGTGAGACACGAGGCAACTGATGCCAAGCGAGTGAGGTCTACAATTGCCCCCCCCCCTCCGCACTAGCTCGCCTCAACAGACAACAGTGCAGTTGCCTTTCACAAGCATCGGAGAACGGACGCGGCGTGAGGTGCCCCAGCTGGCAGAGGCACGGGAATTTACAATTAAAAAAACAATCATCAACAAATCATTGGCCTCCAATGTTCACTCCTAGCAACAAATTCACTGGAAATATGGTCTGGCTGGAGTGAATGATCCCGAGTTTATTTCAGCGTCAGGATATCTGGCGCCTGATAGCATCCCCCCCGCAGAGTCCTTTAACCAAACATTGGACTAGTGAAATTAAACAGTGCCAATAGTGACGCGACACTTGGTGAATCAACGGGTGATGTGAATTCCAGAAATTATCAAGAAAATAAGACAGTTATCCTGGGAGAATCCACGTGCTACTGTTGGGCGTTGGTTAAATATCCTCTGATTTTTCCTTAACTCTCCTGCGAGAGGAGCAGAAAAAGTGATCAGTGAAATGAGTGTCCAGTGAACCGGAGCTGGAAGAAAAATACATCGGTGAAGTACTGCTTGGCAAATCGATCGTTGGACAAGGATGGGCAAGGATCCAGGCTTAATGTAAGTACCTTCACTCATTATTTAACGCAATAAAGCCCTGAAATTCAGGGAATGGTATGTGGACATTTTTGGAAATGTCAGGGGCTTCTGGAATGCGCGCGAGAGCTGGTAGAGCTGGCTATTGTAGAATGAGGAACAGGTGGAAGGCGGGCTTAACCAGCCTCAGACGTCCCGTTATTTCGAGTATGAGTTGTTTAACGTGTAGTATTCTTATGCCCAACCTGTGGAATAATGCTCTCCAGGGGATTGATCAGCTCGAGCTTTGGTCTAGATTTTTTTCCCTGAGCGTGGTTTGGCTTTTTTTCTCACTGAGCAAGGTCGTCCGACGGCCGGTGAAAGTGTAGGGACAATAGTCTCCATGAAGGATAAGTCCTCTGACGCGATGGATACCACTAAATTCCCCTCTCAATTTTCCATTCCATTCGCGAGGAGAAAAACAGTTGCTCAAGGCTTCTCTGCACTCCTCGAGGCAGCTTACTCATTAATTAATTAATTAATTACCGCAGGGATCAGCTGGGGCTGCTGCTTTGATGGCTCCATTGGCTAATCTGGGATGGGTTAGGCTGGGAAAAATTAAAGAATTGTTCAACAATATTTCGTGATGAGATCAGGTTGAGGGAATAATGAAAGGAGGAACCGGTGACGCAGGAATGCCGGTGCGGAAGCATTCACCCGGCGATTACATTCACCCAGATTGCGCAATTCTCACTATAGAAACTGCCAAGTTGTCTACAATCCGTTGAAGCCTCCTTTTAAAGGAGCAAACGCTGGTGGCAGCGGAGAGAGGGACAGAAAATTGGGGAACGGTTTCTAGGCTTCCATCTCCATCACTCGTGGTAATCTTTAATCTTCCGCCGACATCTCACTGGGTTGTCCATTGTTTTTTGGTGCATAGACACCGTTTGCAGTCTCACGCCAGCTTATTCTCGTGTCAGTACCAGGTAGAACAAAAAATTTTGTCTCTGGGATAATTGAAAGAACGTTTGGAGACATTCCCACCGATTTTGCTCTCAATCCTGCTAATTTATCGAATTCATCAGCTGGAAATTCCTCCACAATTGGTTTCAATAAAATTTCATTTATCCGGTAGTGAAGAATTGATGATCCCGGGGGGGAATTTGTTTGTCAAAGCTATTGGAATCGTTGAGAGGTTAGGAACTCGGCCTTTCACACTTCTGCTGGTTTTTTAATGTCTCCCTCATTTTGTCTAATTGTTTTATGAATCATAAAGAACTTAATCACCTTTTGGCTGGATATCTTCCCCCTTTCCCCTCATTTTCCACCGGAAAATCGTAAAAAGTGCTTTTATGAGTGCACTAGAAATGGATCCGTTAAGTGAAGAAGTAGAAGAAGTCTGGGTCAACGACCACGACAAACAGACGTTCATCTCCGTCGGGTTGGCTCACTGATCGCTGTATCATTACCAAAAACAATCGATTATCCAACTACCGACATCACCTGGACCACAGACTGTCAACCTGAGGAAATTTTCAACTTTTAATTACACCTGGAGCTACCAATTTCCCTGAGGAAAAAAAAATCTCTATTTAATTCTTCCTTTTTACTATTCAGACGATGGAGAGAGGATTCATTCCAGTTCCCCCTCGCCCCCAATTGAATAAACTGGGAGATGGAAATATATGGAAAATGGCGGGGGGAAAAAAAATGACCTGGGGGAGAAAATGCAATCAAACTGCTAAGATATTCATATCTCTCTGGACCATGAACGCCGGAATACTGTGGCAAGTGTTGGGAGTTTGTGAGCCGAGGTCGCCTGAATTTATGACGCGATACCAGCAATGACACATCACTCGTATCACGTGTGTCAGTTGATCTGGCCAGGGGGATTTAAATGAATCCCCGAGACTGGAAGATCCACGGGCTGAGAGAGAAGGCAGGCCCCCATGATTTGTCCTCAACCGGCTTGGCCGAGGCTAGAATAACGGCTTCTCGAGACGAATTCACCGAGGCTGGGACACTCACTGCAATTGATTACCCACCCGTCGTGACCTCCATGGACTCTTGATTAATATATTTCAACAATTGTGAGCTCTTTCAGAGCCTCCATACCCCCCAGTTGTCATTCAAGTCTGCCGGCAGTTGGACCTCTCCGGAATTCATTTTTCCAATATCTTGGAGATGAGTGGAGTGAGGGGAGTTCTGTTATTCCTCATTTGAAAGTCAGACATTTGCAATTGTAAATAGGATAGACAATGGCATTTTCTAGGAGTGGATGGAGATGTGGGCAAATATTTTGATATTCCTTCTTATCTCTGGATGGAAAAAGCCCTCACATCCAGAGAAATGATTTATTTGGATCGCTTGATGAGAAAAAAAATGTTAATAAGCATTTTTATTTGAGTCAAGTAAGCTCTTCTTCTGGGGCGCAATATCCCCGTGAAAAAAAAATAGCCCATTCCCGTTCATCGAGCGCTGGAAGGGCCGGGGTAAAAAATGAGAAATTCCTTGAAGACTGTAAATCAGACGTTTGTGCCACAGAGAGACACCCATGTAGCCATTGTCTATGTGAAGTACATGGGGAGAAGGGCTCTCCAGGCGGTTGTTATGTGCAGATGCACATCATGTGTGGTTAACACGACTGCCACGGGGAAACCGACAAGGCAGACCGAGAAGCGGACAAGATGAGGATCGACCGGATCGACTGTTCGATATTACATGTGTGCGGGAACACTGGCTGTGGTGGAAGCCCATGATGTGGACCCAATCGATTCATCGGCCCCTGTCCAGTCTATTCTGTTTGACGCAAACGTTTACATCCAATTTAGCCTTTATCAGATGATTAACTCAATCATTCATTGGTTGGAGGAACTGGCGATGGGAAACCAGCACACAACTACAGGTGAAGGACAATTTTTTGGCCCAATGTGGAGGAATATCGTCGACCTCGGCTGATATTCTTGTGAATAGAATAAATGGGAACGCTGGAGATGTGGATTCTTCATTGTTACACTCTCAAATCCCCCACGTGGAAGAGTGAGGACACGTGAATAGTCTCTACACTTGACCCGTTCTCCCTCAACTCAAGTGAATAACAAGTGGAAAATAGGTACAGAAGAAAAATAATGAAGGAAGAAGAGAAAAATGAAATGATGTCAATGATAGGGGGGAGCGCTGTTGTCTGCTGCAGCTGAAGTATATCCAGAGCAAAATGTCCGACAAATGCCCCGAAAAATTGGAAAAATGTGGACACAGTACCCCTGGATTCGTTGATACAATTGATCAGGCTTTTCCTTTCGTTTCGTTGATGAAGGAGGAGTAATTGACGTGTCAGTGACGTAGAAAGCCACTCGATGTGACTTTTACCAAGGTAAATGGTGTTTTCGTTCTGCTGATGATGTAGAAAGCAAGCTAACTTTCTGCATCAATCACCGATAATCAAATTCCGATCAGCCAGGGGCACACGTAGGGAATTCCAAATGCGATTGAATGCTGTCAGTTAAACGCTGATAAGATCAATTGAACAACCGAAACATGAGCGCAGCTCAATCAACAAATGGATTAATCATGTTGGAAAATTAATGGTTTTCTGGCAAAATGATCCAGGAGTGTTGAACTATCGTTTTATCAACATTGGCCAACAATTCAGGCCATTTGTGGGTATTAATGGCGGGTGGTGGATGTGTGTACATTAGATTTATGAATCTAATCGTGGGCGGACTGTGTAAGTACGCACTGGGGGTTTGGATTCTGGTGGAGGAAGGTATGGGGAAGCATGTGTAATCCGGCAGAAATATTAATTCCAATTGGGGATGGTGTTTGAATGAATAAGAAGGAGATTGTGGGGCAATTAGTGAGGACCCTTGCAGCAGGTCCAATGAATGAAGAAATCTGGTGGATTTGAAGACACTCTCGTTGGTAGGGAAGCTTTGACAGGCCTTGATCTCCATTGCCACACGATAATCTACTGTCTCCGCAAGATGTTACTCCAGCAACAAGAGGGAATCCCGAGGAATCCGGATAAAGGAAATTAATAAAACATCGACAACCCCCAGTACCTCATCTCAGCTTCCATAAATAATCCATTAACTTCTCATCGCTTATTTATTGCAAGCCCATATGCTTCACCTGTTGGCCCAGATGGAGTGTCCAGAAATTTCCCAAGACGACAATTTCCCACTGGCATCGGACCCCACCCCCGTCAATATCCAGACTGAACACGTCGGGAATGGGTAGGCGAGTGAACTCCAACGACTACACCAATCGAATTCGATCCAGTTTCTCCATTGGCTTGACACGATGTGACCAAGTCGAGATCAAATATTCTAGTCTTCTTGGACAGGACCGCCGAGGTCTAGTCCTCCTCTCGCCTCACATCCACTCTCCTTCCATTTGCATCAAAGGTAGCTAGAAAACAAAATTGGAATTTCATTGACATTTCTTTTTTCCTCTCGTCTCTTTTGGGAAAGCTCACGTTCTTTCAAACCTTTGACATGACTTTTGGGAATGCACGGATAAACTGCCGACGGGTAACAAGGAAGCGGAGGGTATACGTGACTGTCCTCCTTCCATTCTCCTCCCATCGCTGGATGTAGTTGGGTTTGAGCAAGTTGGATATACCGCTCCTTCACTGACGAACTCACCAGTTACAGCTTGAGGATTGGTTATATATGTACGGGCTCGTGGGAAGAGCCACTGAATATATACTTTGCGCAGTGGGGGGAGGAGAGGAGAGATCACCAAAGTGAAACAGATGTAAATTTAAGGGGACTTGAGAGTTCTGGTCTGCACACCAGGAGGAATGAAAATGTGGCATCAAGAGGTCTTATACACGAGTTATGCAATTGTGATATGGTTTGAATGTTAAATTACGTTGTAGAGGAGTACAAATTTACTGAGATATACTTAATCATATCAGACTGTACTTGGAATTTGAGTTATTGATGCTCATTGCATCACCAGACGAGGTGGAAGTGTTTCAGTAGCGGGGGAATGGGGGTTGGAGGATGATTTACTGGATTATATTTATTCGGGGTGAAAGGAAATCCGTCTTGCCTTTGTTAGCGAGGTACATTGCGCACCAGTTGCAACTGGATTAGCGTGATTGAAGTGCAATTGCAATGGTTCTTTGTGGAAAAATATTCGATCCAAAGTGAAGCTTCCTTTGTTGCCGAATTATGAAGTCTCTAGTGGTAATTGTCTCGTTGTCGACTGGCAATAGGGACTAGGGGTTAGTAAGCAAGCACAAGTGACTCTGCTGAGGAGATTTCAACTTGCTCAACCATTGCCTTCACCCCCAGAATTACCCTCGCATCCTCGAAATCATTTCCCCCCTCTGTGGACATTCACCACATACACGTACCGAACTCTATCTCACTTTGCACTTGTCGCCCTAAACTCCAGCGACAGATGTTTCAAACGACTTCCCCTCTTGCCAAAAGTTGTCCCTTCGCAGTCTAGAGGCTAGCCGAGTCTGCTGGAGGAAGGGGGAATAGCTAGCTTTGGGCGCTCCTCTATCTCTACCTCTCGTTGCACACCGGCTGTTAGCGATCCCCTATTTTGACCTTTCCTTTCTAGCCCTTGGCAAGGCCATTCAACCAAACTTCGGGCTTGCAAGTATTCTAATATTGCTTTATGGCCATTCCATAGTTCGCCAATTCCATCCTTTGTATGATTCGAAAGCGTAAGACCACCAGTCGCGGTCCTAAGATCATCAGATTCTCCTAGGACTCCTTTCCTACGCCAGATTCTTATTTACTCCCAAATACATCAGTCTAATTATCCCAAAAAGTATTCACAGAGACTTGTCTTCCTCAAATTAAATAACTTAGATTACCTCTTAGTCTCGAAATTAGACTGAAACAACTGATTCCAATTGAGACGTAAATCCAATCCCTCAGCCGCCATTCGCTAATTCTATTTCCAATTAAAGTCTAACTGGCTCACGGCACGCTAGGGTATGAATTCAGTCGGGCAATTTATTCACCAGAAACTTTGAAAACTAGCCTAGGTGTTTGGCTTTCCGTGGATTGTCCGGCAATCGGTCATCACGGATAATTCAATTATGAATGATTCATGGGGCTCTTTTGGGGGGAATAGCTGAGCCATTTTGAGATGCTCACTGTGCGCTTCGGTGGAGCTTTATTAAGGGGTTGAATGCCATTTATACTCACCCCTCGATCTCTCTATCCTCTTCCTGAGGACCATTATCGAGGACGAGAGCGCCTTATCGCTCTGCTTGCCGACTAGACTTGTACAGCGTACTCTGCCAGGTAGATATCTCGGTGAAGTTGGATGAAATGCTATACCGTGTGCTGCCAAGCGGAAAGCCCGCTATTTCGTTGTCGAGGAATCAAGCTGGGGTGGGGGGCGTCTTGAATGAGTCAGGTAGATCGGAGGAGGGGGGAGGGGCTGGGGATATCCCGGATGTCGATCGAACCCGTACGAAGAAAATTCTTGGCTCCTTATTCCATTTTTCCATGTCGTTATCAAATGAAAGAAGAAAATGGAATTCTCGCGGGGGGGAGGAAAAATACCGGAAATATTGTCATTATTGGGCCCTGCCAACATCTCTCCTCTCGAGATATTGAGACGGAATAGCTGTGACATTCTACTCCCATCTATATCGGGGAATTGATTTGACGTGGATGAAGAAGGAAGATAAATCGATAATTCTACCCCCGCGGGGAGGATTGATGATACTGACACATTTCTTTTTCAATTCGACAATTTATTTACTTCTACGGGGTTTGAATTCGAGGGGGGGTTGAGGTGTTAACAGCGGGGGCGCCGGTGGCTATTGGTCCTCGGCGGGAAATTATTCTTCTGCCGATAGAAAATAAAAAAAATCGGGAGAAATTACTGTACCGATTAAATTTGTTTAACCCTGACTAAAAATTCTCTAGACGCGATAAGGTAATTTTTTCCGAACATTGAAAATGGAGTAGAAGTGCTTCTCACGAATATTTGGGGTAGATTAGGGTCGACATTTAAAATACCGGCAAACAAGTTGGAGTTGAGTTACTTCGGCAAAACCACCTGGAGAGGGGGGAATTAATTCCATTACGACGATTACACGTGGTAGCCCCCCCCCCCCCCCTGTCCATTTTCGATATGCTCAGTGAATAAGACGTTTAGTTGGTAGGAAAGATGGGGCACTATCTGGAAATTATTCAAAGCTCCAGGAAGAACTTGATCGT
>JAPYZM010000986.1:0-23928 GCA_030522845.1 Psyttalia concolor
GAACCCGCTAGTACTCAGCCTGCCAAAAAAGAGAACTCCGCCATAGGCTGTGCGCATCCTGCCATTTTCTGACACTTTTGCCCTAATTCCGCGTATATAATGCTCTCAACGTGCCTTATTTTTCCTCTCGGGTCGCAGCAAATACTTTTTTAAATCGTATATCAGAGTCGTGTCTATTCTCAACTGGCAAAGTTGCACTTCTGCCGTGTGTACTTTCTACACGCGCTTTTTTTTCTTGAAGTGAAAAATGTAGTAAAACTTTAACTACATTTCATTTTGTTGTCACATCCATCGTAATTATAGTAACAAAACAAAAATTTAGAGACGAACACGGCCAAAATTCGACGGCCCCGTCCAATCTTTACGAGCGAACGAAAACATTAGTGACAAAAATATTCATACACTTCACTGTTAGATTCAGGTTAGATAGAACGATGACCTTGGATAAAGCCAAGGATGTTAAAATGCAGTAGGAATATCGGGTAGCTCCGCAAGAAGACGTACGTTGAACGGAGATATTCATCTTTTTCGCCAAGTGGCCACCATTCACTATATTACACAAATATATTGTGTTATTATTCGGGTCGTGAACTCGAGATCTCAGCGGATTAGCGATCACAGGAAGCATGGGTTTACCTTTTATCGAGTGCCCCCTCCTTACTGTGAACTGTTGCTTCTGTATCCTTTTGTTTCGCTTCTTTTGTTTTGCTGAATTCTTTTTATTCATTTCAGTTTTTTTTTCGTCTCGCGAATCTGCTTGAGATCGAATCGAATCGGCATACCTCCGTATGAGGGCATGGAAATTCTTTTCCTGATGTTTTTTATTTTCAATTTTTGCTATTTCAGTTTTCATCGCGACGGGGGGTTTTATGTTCATCGACTGCAAGTTCTTGAAAATTATTGGGATATTCAATGCATATTTACACAATGGAGCGATAAAAGATTTAAATTATTCTTAATTTTTTCATTCATTATTCGTATTTAATACAAATCGACATTATAGTCTCTCAATGAATTAAGTAATTATTGATTTATTTATCACGGAATAGATTGACTATTCTTTTAAAATACCATACTTCTGTATTAACCAAATTGATGATGTAATTTCAATAGAAAGCATATTTAAAATGAACGAATTATTAATTTTGTTAAATGAAGTGACTTCAATAGATACAGATATCTATCGCAAAATAGGGCAATTTAAAAATTTCCCCAATTTGACAGTCAAAGCCGACAAAAATGGGGGAAATTTTCACGCAAAATGCGGGGAAATGGCCAGGTCAGGTTAACGACGGGTAATTCCCGGTGCGTCGGGAACAGGTACCAGTTCTATTCCCATCGACTGGTAAACTTCACCTGCTACCGGTGACCCTGTGGATATTCTCCATCACTTCTGTCACCATATGTCCGCCACAGCATAATCCCGAAGTTTCACAAGGCCCCCCAAGTGGTGCTTGTAATTTTTCTGTTACCGGGGTTTGCCCCTCGACCTGACCTCCGTATATATACCCCCCCCCCCCCCCCCCCCCTTCACATTTTGAACGGACACCGGTACCCCCTAGGGTTTCCACCTTGGGGAACCCCCTTGAAACATGGGCGCTGGTATTTCGCCCTTGCGATTACCAACGACAAAACACCAAGTGTCTTCCATGTGGGGACAAGATAGTCTTGTGGGCCGAATCCGGTGAGAATTGTTATTCAGGACACACGTGTTTTTGTTTCTTCTGTAATTATGCGAAGTCACTTATTTTCAAGGTTACTATTTATTTTTTATTTTTTTTTTCAGTTCGAATGGAATTTGTTAAATATTCGTACAAAACAAGATATTTTGAGTTAATATAAACAATGCCGAAGACGAAACATCATTCTTAATAGAACCAGATTGCGTATTTAAAATGCCGATTTTTTATTAGTGACATTTTTTTGGAAAAAAGGAAAATAGTGTTCTTCATTCCCCACCTGAAAGTATGCATTTCCGGGCAACAATTAGGTTGTGTAACAATCTTTTTGTGGCCAGCACGGTTCCTTACTAAAAATTTCGTTCGGCATGCCGGATCTAACCTACGCCGAATGCAATTTCGAGTAGAGTTATAGTGCCATTCTTTTGTCGGGAGTGTTGGCCAATCGCGAAACTAACGATTTGTGCGACTCAAACACACACTAAAGCCCATAATGCCGGTGCATGACAATACGAGCATAACCTCGAACATGGACCCATCGTCATCTGAGGGTTCTGCTGACGAGGAAGAAAATTTGAGGAATTTTGACTCAGAAGGAACAATTATTGTGCAAAATGAAACCCTACCAAAGAAGTCAGCCGACCGATATTTACTAGTGTAAAATGCGTATAAGAAGTGGCGGGAGGACAATGGCAGTTCAGTGGCGACCTCAGAAGAAAACAATTTAATCGTTTACTTTGAGAGCTTAAAGGTGAAATTAAAATCACCCACTTTATGAAGCGTTTGTAGCATGATACTTGATACTTGGACATGATACTTTTGTATTTTTAATCATTTTCCACCTCTTGCCCGCCCCGACCAGCAAAACCTCGGCTACGCCTCAGTTTGGCAAAAATCGGGCGGGCGTCCGCCTCCTACTACCTGTGTTAGCCACAAAAGTTGAAATGGCAAAAATCTCAAATATCACAAATTAATAATTTCCATATTCTGTGCTCTGTAGGCAGGTTATTAATTTAAATTACACACCAATTTATAATATTCATGCAATATAAAGGACTAGTCTGCTCTTTAATTGAAAAAATCACATTCAGTATTTTTTGAGAGTGGATGCCTCACAGGGGGAAATACACTTGAAGTTTAAACAAAATCATACAGGTGCTAAGGACGAAATAATTAGCCACTTGCTTTGGAATTTCTCCACATTGGGCCATTTCTCAAGAGCTGATACCATCGGAAGGGGGGGGGGGGGGGGGAGGGGGTCAGCCAACTACTCAAATGAAACCCTTAACGCACGAGCTCCCCAGGCCTTCGAGTGGATTTTGCTTCGGATTCTCACGACAACCCTTTTCTTCTCACATAAAAATGGAGAAAAGATATTCCATAAAATCGAGACAACAATTGCAGGTATTCAGCACCCGAGTTAAACTCATAATGCTTTCAATGTTCAAATATTGTATTATAGTGTATTATCGTGCAACTACAGACATTCAAACAAAAAGATATTTATCGCTCTATAAACTAGGGGATCAGAGCAATGAAAAATTACGTTGGACGTTAAAGTATTAAGTTGGGCTGAGCATTTATTATAATGGTCCTCTCTTCACATTTTTCGTGCCAAGTCTGATCTGCAACAAAATGGTCCTCAAGTACCTGTTTATTTCCAATGGTATTTGGCGATGTGAAATTTACGTCGTCGACTACTGCATTGAGATCGCAGAATTACCCGTCTGATACTAAACAATATACAGATTTTGGGCTTCATATCTTGAAAGTAAATTATTATTTAGCTCCGCTTCCCGGCCGTGGCACCAATTTTTCTGCCACTTCCAATTTCTCGGTTTCACTGGGGAACCGAGGTCTTGTCAAAGAGACGACTGTATATGGCCAAGGTATTTCCCTCAGGAGACCATAGGAGAGGCGGGTGGAAACGGTGAACCAGTAAAAACCCGAAAGGATATGTGAGGACAGGAATGTACTATTTCGTGATGTGGGACCGAAAAAACGTAATTTTCATGCCGCGCACGAGAAATATTATACGTCACTCGGCGAATGTGGTTAATGACATGAGTCGCTGTCACTCATGTCATGAATGGTAAATGTTAAGAAAAGCCCCCGACAGTAAATCCATATTATTGGCCAAGAATGAGGTGAATTGGTGAATTCGATTCTTTTTTGGGATCTCTTACTAACATCTACTCTAGTAGGTCGTAATATATATACCGTACAGTGTTTGTTATGAAAAAAACGGTGTATACAAGCACGTAGGGGAGGGTGATATGTTTTCCATGGCGAGACTTGGATATTATTTTTCGTGATGTGGGACATGGAAAACGCCAAATGGCGTTTTTCATGTACCGCGCACGAAAAGATTATTGCTTGACACACACCCAAATAGTGCGCCAGCTTGATCAAAGAAACACTCAATATTCCACAGTAAATGCGATCTAAGTATATAATAAGCAGTGTTACGGTGGACTATCAATTTCGAGAAACTTCTCGTGATGTGGGCGGACTTATCGAACGTTCTGCAGTTCTTTAGTTCAATTGAAAGATCATGGAGGGGTCTGAAGAACAATCTACTGAAATACGGGCTAAGTGGCCACCATTATCCCGGTTATTTAGCAGCAGGTTCGATAAATTTTTCAAAACTGTTGCCAAACATTATCCTCCGAACCGTGTCAACATTCGTGAGATTGACGCTGAATGCAAAACCGCTCAAATTTCAGGAAATTCGAATGAGGGAGGGGGGGGGGGGGTCTTTCTCAATATTTACCCATACATAAAGGATAAATCCACTTGTCAATTTAGCTAAATATTTGTAGAATTCTTCGAGCTTCTCCCAAATTAATTCCAGACATCCTATTATCCGCATTAAAGTCTCTAGGAAGCCCAAGAATTCGAATATATAACGAGAAATTAGAAGAAAAGGGATGATGATCGTTCATAGGGTGCTACGGAGTGGACTTTGTCACGTACGGTTTTACGACGAAATGACTGGGGCTTCCGCTGGTGGCAGTATTTAGGATTATTAAATAATTTTCCCGATGGGGAAAATATGGAAAATGAGGTATAATGTGTTTTGGCTGGTGGTAAGTTTTATTTCTACGCCCCTAAGGTCCCTGGGGATTAGGCCCAGCCATTAATAAGAATTCCTGGTGGCAAAAAGTACCTGTGTTGTATTGTCCCTTTCTTCCATGAATCCATCAGTAATGATTGGGAATTCCCCGGAGGTAGTTCAGGATTAAGGAACATGGGGGAAATTATCTATTTTTATTACACGTGCAGCAGAACAATCCCCAAAACAGACTATAAAATCATCTAAAATATAATGAGTCATTACAAATTATCAATTTATCGATCATAATTAAATGAATTCTATAAATGAATATCAATATTACAAATTATTTTTTTTTCCAGTTGTTTGTATTCCTATTCATTAGGTAAATTTGAGTGAGATAAACCTCGCTATTAAATTAATACATTTACAATAAGTACTTCTTTGTTGTCAATATAAATGTCAAAAAAAATATATAAAAATTATAATAGAGATCATTCGAAATTTCCTGAGATTTTTTATTCTCATCATTTTAAGAGTGGATTTCTTAAAGATATGTAATTTAGTATTAATAATTGAATTTCATATCGATACCTGAACTGAAAAAAACTCGACCTCAAGATGGTGGAGGTCAATCGTATGCTAATTGCCCAGCCAAAACACAACGCCGGTGCGTCGCCTGGGCTCCGGCTGTATCAAACATTCAAGTGTACGTGTGTGGTAAGAGTCGTTAAAAAAATAACCACGCAGCTACATGGACTACAGGTATATCGGGTCTTTGAACCAACCGCAAGCGTTTCAAATGAAATAACAGCGAGGTTGATTCTGCCGGTCTTCATGGTACTGCGAATATGTGTCTTAATGCATGCGAGCAGAATTGTGCTGCATAAATTGATGATGCATAGATACACGTATCGATGGAGAGGAATTGACCACTTGATAAAGGGTATGAAGGTGTCAAGTGAACGTTGAGGGGTCTGAGTTTGGGGAGGTTCCAAAGATTTCACAACAGGAAATTTTAACTTCAAGGACTCTTTGGGAATTTGAATTTTATTACTGTTTAGACACACACAGGTCATGAAATATATAATTAATAACAATAAAGCGAATGGTCATCGAGAATGCAAGCGAAGCACGTGTTGTTTAACACTTGCCAGCTAATACCAACAACAGATGAAATCACGTCCGATGAAGGTAGGGGAGAGTGATCTCATGTGTTTCGAGGAGTGTTTGGACTGTTGGGGACTACGATGAGTAATGGGGCGCAAAAGCATTGCCGTTCCTCTTTCTACGAAAGCGAGCATTCGTACGTGTCCGAGAGCGTAAACTATTGACATATGGTGGACACGTGCGGAGGATTCTAGGGCCTTTGATCATTCGTTATACGAAATCCAGGTAACATGCATTTTTGCAAGGTGGAGATGGTGTACACAAGTATGAGGAGTGTTAAACATTTCTGGGGACAATTTCCAGTGAATTTTAAGTACTTTTGTCAGTAGCAATTCCAAATTTCAGAAAGAAATGAATAAAAAAATGTAATTTTAGCGTAATTATTCAAGGATAATTAAGTATATTTAACCTATCAAAGGATTCAAATTCTCAGTTAGTTGAATTCAATTCCGTTTAGCATTCCCTTTTTACTTACTCTTCCGTTTCTGGGGGTGGGCAAAAAACGACAGTGCCAGGGGGAAGGGGGATTGGGGGGGGAGGGGGGGTTGAAGAGAGAAAGGAAATAAAAGGGAGAATGAGGTGAATTTAAGCAGTGTTTCTGGGCCCATGTTCGTTCGGTTTTTATTGTCGCCGACGGCGATAAAATTCCTGCCAGACGATACTCCACCGGGACACCAAGTCTTTTCCTTATCGAAGAAATTCTCCCCGCCCCCCACCCCCTCGGTCTTGTCAGTTTTTCAAGTGTTTATAAACACGGGGGGCTCCCCTCAATATTATTCAAATATCTTAATAGCCTGGCTCTTACTCTCATCGATGCTCGATCGTAAAATGTCCCACGTTCAAACGCTTTTTATGATAAAAGTACAACATTGTATCGATAAAACGAGAGGTTTTATAACACCGAATAAATATTTCAGGGAATACCTTTTCGTTTTTTTAGGAATCTGGGAGTGTTAGCAGCCGTTGGGACAACTGGAGATTTAATCCGGAGTGATTAAGAAAATACAGAAATATAGACAAGTAACTTTCTTGTCATTCGATTTCTTTACTGATATTTTGAACGATAATTAGAACAAATAAGTTTCTTTTTTTTTTTATTAATATGCAACTTTTCTATGTGTTGAAATAAATTAATGCCCTGAGATGAGTAAAGGTTTATTCTGCGAACCCTCTGGATTTTCTTAATGGAAAGAAAATTTACTCAAACAAACTTCATCGAAGAAAATACCATACTTCCACCCACTAATTATTTTATTCGCGTGACTGAATTTCATCAGTGGACATGTACCACGTGCCACCACATGCAAAATTCCAAGAAAAATACGAAGCGTGGAGAAAGTCAACGGATCCACTCGCCTCCTCTTCACCCACGTGCCTCTCGCAAACATCACTCTCAATCGCCTTCCATGTCCAGTAACCCACAATTCATCGATCTTTATATCCCACAAGTGAGAGACCCGTACGTGGACATGACGCAATTGGTATTCGAGGATTCTGCCCGACTTTACGGAATAATAATTCCATTGTAATGTGGACGAAAACGTGAATTTAATTTTTTTTTAGCCTGAGGATTTTACAGATATTCATCCAGAATTAGAGGTCGGTAAGAGGGATTGAAATTCTACTTTCCCTCTTCCTACTATTGTTCCATTTAATTTCAACTCGTAAAAGCCCAATTAGTCCTAGAATGTTCACTATTTTTCAGCAATTTTATTGTTATATTCGTTTGCCGTACTGCTTCTAGGGCTTTCTTGTACGGGAATTGGTATTACATACTTCCCAAACTCGAAACCTCTAAAATCATTACGGCAAAATATCATGCCGGATGGGCGTTATGGGTTTTTTTGCTCGCGTGGTTGGCCACCTCGCCTTCGGCTCGGTTTGCAAACACCACGCGAGCAAAAAACTCCATGACGCCCATCCGGCAATATACTATTTACAATTTGTTGAATTAATTAGTTATTATTATTTTTCTCTTCTCAGTTCCTGAGCTTGGCCCGAAGTTCCCAATTTTACCGAGGAATGACGCTATTGTAAAGTGAATAAAAAACATACGGATTTAATTTTTCTTTTTGACTGGGTGGAGGGGGGTTAATGTTGTAAAAGCGCAAAGCCGACGTGTGTTCGCAGATTACTTCGTTCCTGTTTTGCCCTGTCGGGTTCCTGTGTCGATTCTCACTGGAGATAAGATCGGTGTTATGTCGAGGGGGCTCCGAGGATGCTACACTGGAGTAGTACAAAAGTGCTTCTTTTTTCATTTTACTCGTTTTTCCTTTTTCAAGGAGAGCAAAAATCACACGAATGGATTAATTAAGACGTTAGTTGAACTGACGTGCAGAGCAGGTACGTCTCTTCTCGGGGATTGAAAAGCTATTTCGTTTGGTTTTTGAAGTAACCCCGTCCTTTTTTATAAATTAAAAAATTAGGGAATGCTATTAAGAATTTATAAAAATCTTCAGAAGACTCGGGCTTGCATTTTTTTCTCAACTTAACATTTCGATTTGTGTTATTAAATTGGCAACCATTTTTATGATCCCCAGTTTCCTGTACCAATGAACATTCCCATTTAAATTAATATATATTCAATGATTGCTATGGAAAAAAATATTAAAATACATAAAAGAATTTTATTCGATTAACTCCATTATTCCTCGGAATGACTCAGAAATTCCGGATTTAAGATATTTTCGCCTCTGTACTGAATCGACCCTAAAATTCCCCGTGTTATTTACAATGTTAATTACCCTGTCCCAAGTCAAACACAAATTTATGGTAAATACCGAGATGTTATCGAGTTGAACGGGTGCGCGCTCCGACATTACAGGTACCGCAACGAATCCGAGCTTCCCGGGGATGGGGGAGACTCTGGAGGAAATAACACTCAGGATTGTCACGAATCCCACGTCATCTCATCACCGAATGACACTCGATATTGATCTCACGTCGACTTATATCCAAAATTTCACACCAAATTCAGCGTGGCAGCGTGTTAGGCGCCACGATGGTCATTTTTATGACATAAGTTTCGGAGGAAAAAAGGGAGTAAACGTTCAAAATTATTTTTTCAATTGCTATCATCGGCTTCAAGGTTTATGGCCAATAATTCGCACGACATGTGGGCCCAAAACCGAAGGATTTCTTTTTTATTAAAGGAGTTGAATGAGTCTAAATGACCGTCGTGCTGGTTATTTCATGGATTTTTTTTTTAGAGACGCGAGTATTTATTTCGATGATGTGAAGAATTTCCCTGCCTGGCGGAATATCTATTGCGAATTCAACAATAAAAACATCAATTTTATAGTTTTTTTTTCGGGAGAATTGAAAGTCCGTTGTTGACATCGTCCGGAAATTACACCCATTGACAACAAAACTGAAAACTCAGTGATTTTGAGCGGAATTTGCGGTTTATTTTTAAAATGGTTACCACATAATTTCACTGAGAATTGAGTGATTTAAAAAAATTCAATTTAATGCAAGATCAGGGGAAAATCTAAATTTTAATTTTTTTGCACTCATAATGTTTTTTCTAAACTAAAAACGAATTTTTTGGCTCACACCCCATCAATTCTTTTCGTTCGAAATCCGAATAAACCAAGCGAATATATTCCTAGGAGTGGATGAATGCCTGCAGAATAACAGAGTTATGTCCAGAAGGCAGCAATAAAATACAAGAAGGGGTCCCTTAGTTGCGGTAGGGGAGAGTGAAGAAGGCGAGAGAAAAGGTGGAAAAAAAAAAATTAAGTGAAAAACTTGGTAAAGGTGTTCACCATAGATTCCACCTTAAGCAGGGGAAAATGGAGGTAGGTTTATGGTACCAGTCGTATGCCGCATGTGTTGTCCAGATACTGAAAATGCCCCTGAGGGATAAATGGGATTTACGTGCAATTTCGTTAGTGTCCCCTTCTTAAAGGCAAACTACTAAAGGTGTCTGCACAGCCATGAGGTAAATATGCTCGCCATATGGAGTTTATATACAACGTTTGACGTGTATTTTGAACGTTCGCACTGTGACCTTGTCTCGATGGAGTGTTCCCACTCTTGGGAACGTCAAAATACATTTTTAGGATTTTTTCTTTCTATCTCTTCTTTGTTCCACCGGAATGAGAGATATGATTCTAGAGGATGAGTGAAAGACGCTGGCTTCAGTTTTATTACTTCGAGTGACCCGTTTGGTATTTGAAGGCAAAATGTCTCTTTCCTCCCTTTATGGGTGGATTTTAATCCTCATGGGGAAGCGGCCAAGCACGCACCTCACGTTCCAATTCCTCATTCGGTTTCAGGTATTATTATTCCCAAGCACAAATTCTGAGTTACGATTTCTTCCGCTACAACAATTCTAGATTCATGGACTTTCTTTATTGTTTAAGAATACTTTCTCTGTTTAAGAAAAATGGAACCATTGCGTAAATTTGAAGAATCTGGATTTTTCTTACGATTTACTATCACTATAATGTTACTTACTTCAGGGGAAAACAATCTCTTTTTTTATTAAAGAATAAAGCTTCGTTAAATTAAATTTTTCTTAGCTCAGCTTCTACCCTTCAAATCTCTTAACTTTATAATATAATTTCTAATAATATCACACCTTAAAAATACGACAAACCCCGGAATGTCCTCGAAAATTTCAGGCCAATTTTTTCCCCATCGAAACCCCGTAAAAACCCGTACCTCGTATGTTGTACCCAGCCGATTAAGCCTGTCCATGCGATTGTCCGCAAAACAATACTCCCCTGCATGAGGGTTGAAAACTCGAGGGGATGAAAAATTATTTGTGGGAATTGCCGTTGTATCGGAATCCGGAACCAACAGGTGACATCGTATCGATTTTTACAGCCCCTTTATCCTTTCCCTTCATTTCTTTTCAATTTTTGTACCATTGTTGGTGGCAAGTGTGTGAACAATTCAAGTAGTAGCAGGTGATGACATTTTTTTATTAACACACGATCGAAGATAAAGACTGAACTTTATCGAGGCCCCATTATTCCTTTCGTCGGGTTGTTTACTGAGAGAACAAAGAAAATCCCAAAGCCGGAATTTTCTTCCTCCCCAGTAATGAATTTTAATATTATCTGCATTAGCATTAACAATTATGCATGCACCTTCCGTGGACCCTGTTCACCACGATAAATCAGCGATTTGTAGCAATTAGTGGCCGTGAAATGAAGCGAATCTAATGCAACTGATACAGCCCTCCCAGTCCGGACATTTTATTCATTCAAAATTCTCCGGCAAATGTATGAAAAATAAGTAATAAACGGTATTCGACTCGTCTAAAACTCTAATCCCAAGTCGACACTGACTGATTTATGTCTGCGACACGTATGCTGCCTCCGAATGTACGAAAAAAAGCGCGGGAATGGGGAATAAAAAGGCATGTCAAAATAAAAAAAAAAATAAAAAATGCAATATTCAACGGTAAATCATTCTGGCTTTTGTACACAGCCGCATTATGGATGTTGGAGAGAGGGCATCATCGCACTTTTAGAGTCCATCCAGCACCCCAGAGCCGAGACGGACAGACGGGGCCACCTTGTCGTTAAACGATGCGCACAAACCACCGACCCAAGAGGGATCTGTGTATGTACCAATGGGACGAGGGGGATGGGGGTCTGGTTAATTTTTATTGAGCATAAATTTGCCAAAATATTCGACCACGACGTCAAATGGCCCGTAACTCTGTTCCAGCTCCCTCTGTCTGATTTTTTTAGGGATTTCTTTCCAGACTCTTTCACTTCAACATTTCTTCATACCTAGATTAACTGACCTTCTCAGTGTGAGAGTGGTTGAAAAATTCACAATTTTTTTACTATCAAGGCAATATTTTAGGGGTTGAAGATTTGCTCTAGTAAGTGGATATCGTTAGTTCACTTATATACAAAAGTTGACATAACTTTTTCCTTGACTGTTAGGAGTGGGGGCCATGGCTACAAATGCACATAGCGTAAAGAGGGACTATTCAGAGATCTAAAAAGTTATGCTAACTTGAGCATAACAACGCGTACGAGAGCATTTGCTCTTTTCAATTGATCACTATTTTAAAGCTAATTTGGACATTTGCATTGATCAACTTATTGTTGATTACCTTTATAGAACTTAAGGTTTATATTGGTTGAAAAATAATTCAGTACAGTTATTTGTAGTTTAGAATGCTTTTACGAAAACTGTTTACGACATAACATATACATTGTCGAAGTTGAGAGAAAAATTGAAAGCAGGACATTCCGGTTTTTCTGAAATCAAAGAACTTTTCTTCAGCCGGAGTTATTTATTTATTTATTTTTTTGCTAAAATCATACTATTTGAATAATTACGTTGATGATTTTCATAAAAGAACAAAACGAAAGAAACTACTGGCAATTTGATTTAAAAAAAAGCGACTAACACATGCTATTTTAAGTCGTGAGACGTTAAAAAAGGCTCCGTGTGGAAAAAATAAAGCAACAAAATCGTACAAATATACAATCCCTTCTGCACATAATAAAAATTGATGGCGAGTGTCCGTTTGAGTTATATATTTTTCCCACCCATCGTATAAGGTGGTAAAATATGAAAATCAATAAGCATAAAAATTAACAAACGCATAGCCACGTAACACCTATAATTTTAGATGCCAAAAACGGAGTCATATATTCCCTTGTAACGATACTAAGAAAACTTCACATCGTTCGTTAATATCAACATTATTACCATCATTGGGAACGTCCCACTTAACGGCCCTCACGACGCCATTATGGGTGGCCACCACTGTAATTTGACAGCAGTATAAAGGGAATATAGAATAGCGCATGCGCGGCAACGGTTGCCCCCTTCGGTGTTGTTCAATGGTTAAACTCGTGTGCATTTATATTATACCACTGGGGATATTTATGCTTACGATTTCTCGGCCGAAACCATGCCATAACGCGATGCTGCGGTATTTTCTTCAAGGGTTAACTAAAAAATTACCAAGAGGGAGAGGGGGAGAGACGCGTTTACCATCAAATTATATGACTAAAACGGCCTGATTTATGTCGCTCTGGGTTAATGATAATAACGAAAGGTGTGGGCTCAAAAATCATGGGAATATTGGCTTTGGAACATTGCGAGCAGAGCGTCAAACTCCGGGTATTCATGAGTGTTTTATTTATGGATGGCCAGACTATTAGAATTATAAGAAGCAAAAACATTCATTTTAATTACATCGAATCAATTGTTTATGCATCTTTGCTTAATAATCGAAATCAACTCAATGCACTAATTATTTCCTGAGGAGGAAGTTTCCTCCTGGACTTGATTATCTGCAATTCGTAAGAATCATTGAATATAATAACAATTGATTTTTATACTTTCCATTAACTCAAATTTAATAGTTGGTTCTCTCCATGGATAAAACAAAAAGTAAATCAATTTGTCCATTCAGAAATCTACTAAATCCTACAATTCTCCTCCCTATCTCATGATGAGATACTGATGAATGATGGAATGTAAATTGCACACGTACGGAAGTATTCCAAGTAAATACATACATGGTAAAAGGGAAGAGAACCCACCCATGTCGACATCCACCATCCCGAATGCTAATTTCTATATTGATGAGTGTCATTTGTAACCATCGATGAATCCCCGTCGATCTCCGCATTCTCCTTGTTCTTCTCCCTCTCGTGTATCGAAAAATAAATGATGCACAAGTGTATGTACAGGCTAATTGTCCCTCGAGGGATAACTCATTTTTCTCTCAATCAATATAGTTGAAAAAGCAAAAAGCGGGAGGGGGGTAAATTCGATTTTACGCATTTCATTTGCAGACGGGATGAAAGTTGGAGGCGAACGAGGAGAAAAAAAAGCACTTGGGGGAATAATAAGCGTAGCTCATGATGTCTCATATTGCTTGAGCAACTGGACTTTTTTGCCCAAAGGCCGATCACGACCCCGCGATCCAGCATGAGGGTTTTATACGAGAGATCGTTAGATCACTACCGATGTGGATCGCAGCCCCCGCGAGGCACCTTTCCCCTATTCCAATGCACTTTTTAAGCCCCTTCTTTCCCTCATCTTTTATACACCATGCCGATCTTGATATAACTCGACGATAAAATAGTGTGCCGGATGTATAAACGATACTTGTGGTAATATCTTTCGACGTCTGCCTATCACGGTGGTCAGGGATTCTTCTTAATTTGAGGGCAATTGTGGGGGTTTATCAACACTGGCTGAAATTTCTAGAAAATGAAATTTAAAGAATTATTTGTGTGAAGTTTCATGCCATTGGAGAATCATCAGTTTGTAAAATCTCGTATTCAATGCAGAAATGTTTTATAATTGGTTTTCTCTTGTGGAGTTGTCACTGAAATTTCAGCGAGATTTGTCAAGAACGTGCCGAAAATTAAGCATTATGTTCAACTAAATTTTTGGGAAAAATCAAAATAAAAAAAAATAGTACGTTAATTATCAAAATATTCCATATAATTCTCATTGTCCCCAAAGTTCCATTGATTGTCCAGTAATAAAATGCATCTAAGTTTCATGAAAATGAGTGTTTGTTAAAAAATAACCAGATTTTATCTCATTAAATAACAGCTCGTACATCAAAATTAGGAGAGTTGAAATTTATTTTTTTTCCAGAGCAGTTGTGTTTTTCCTCCATAACATTATTAGTCGGGGAGTGATCAGGGCGTTTGTTTCGTAAACTGAGAATCCCCGCTGTCTGAATGCTCATTCTTACTGGCATAGATGCGCTTCATGGCCATTTCACTAACGAGTGCGCATACAAAATCAACAACACGATTTGTAGGCGTCGTGCGGCTGCGCCTACACGACGAAACGGGAATTCGCCACGATGGAGACCCAGTTTCTCACGGACTCGTATCATCCCAGTTTTTCTTTAGATACCAAAGGTATTCGGATATTGATGAGATGCATGGAGATTATTTTGCATGCAGAGAATTTTTTGACCTTTCATTATCTCGAGAGAATTTTTTTTCGGCCTAGAAAAATTTTGTTTTTCCACGTCTGCTACATTTTTAGTAGAAAATAAATCCATTTCTGAGTAGGAACAGATTTTCAATTCCGGCAATTATTTAAGCTGCAACCCCAGGCGAGGATTTACTATTGGTTCAAGCTTGTTCCAACCTTGAGCCAATACTAGGCTAGTTTGGTTCGAGCCTGTCCGCCAAGCTTGAACCAACCTTGGTTAATGCTTGATATGTAAGGCTAATTCAAGCTTAGTGGCATAGCTTGGTCCAAGATTGGAAGCCGAGCTTGTTCGGAGCTTGAAGATCAAGCTTGGCTTGAGCTTGGAAACCAAGCTCGAACTTCATGTTAAATCCCAGCGTCGAAATCAACTTTGTTCGGCAGCCGGGCTACGGACTTTTATTAATAAATAATGAAAAAAAAACGAAATTAATGTATTGGCAATTGATTTATTTCATTGATTATACACTAATTATACTAACCCCAACGCCGTCATACCTGAAAAACGGATATTGCTAACTTGAAATGTTCGCCGGAACCGGGGATCGAACCTACAACCTTACGCCTACTAATCCAACGCCCTCACCACTAGAATATCGCGAAAGTCATGTAAAGAATCACTAGAATGGTCTATATGAATTTCATTCCATAATTTTTTAAATATCGCATTTCATTCATTAATGGATTTGAAATTGGCTGGCTAGACTTCAAACGGTGGGTTGTAAGGGTGAGTTGATGAAAAGGCGCGAGGGGGGGGGGGGGTTAAATCGAAACGGTGAGAAAGTTATGACAAACTGAAATGGACAAATGAATTTCATCATTTTCTATTTCTAAAAATTTATAATTTCACCCTTGGGTTCACATCCTCGTTACTTCGCAATACCAAACTTGGACCATGATTGGAACTAGGTCGGTGTCCAAGCTTTGATGCCCAGGATATTACCAAGCTTGGTTTTACCTATAGGTATTACCCCAGGATCAAGCTTGGTTGAAGTCCCTGAGTGGAAGCTTGGAGTACTAAGCTTGGACCATGATTGGAACTAGGACGGTGTCCAAGCTTTGATTTCAGTATATTACCAAGTTTGGTGTTACCTAGGTATCACCACAGGTTCAAGCTTGGTTCAAGCCCCTGTGTGCAAGCTTGGAATACCAAGCTTGGGCCATGATTGGAACTAGTTCGGGAGCCAAACTTTGGTCCCCAGAATACCACAAAGCTTGGTTTTACCCAGTTGTCACCACAGGTTCAAGCTTGGTTCAAGCCCCTGAGTGCAAGCTTGGAGTACCAAGCTTGGGCCATGACTGGAACTAGTCCGGGAGCCAAACTTTGATCCCCAGGATATCACCAAGCTTGGTTTTACCTAGTTATGACCGCAGGTTGAACCTTGGTACAAGCTAGGAGTGCCAAGGATTGGTATCCTAGATTGAAACAAGCTTGAATCCATTGTTCAAGCTTAGATTCCCGCACCTGGGACTGATACAAGTCTAATCGAGTTTTCGAAAAATATTATAGTCTTCAATTCGTCAATTTTTGCAAAGGTCGAATGTACTTTAAATTATGCGAAAAAAAAATATGAGAAAAGAAGGCATTGTGTGTAGTAAAGTCTCTTTAATAAGAGTACCGTCTGTCGACCCCCCCCCCCCCCTTCCGCGAGGAATGCAGAAAAATAATATCAGTCCTTGAACGAATAACACACCAAAAATTTAAGACATCCAGCAGTCCCCCGAATCGTGTATAACGAATAATTCGTTAAGAATTTAATGTTGGAGTGTACTAAAGAAGGTGGAGGGAATATTTGCCCGCGAGGTGCAAAACAATTCATTATCACAATGACCGCGTGCGACCTCTGGAGCCGCTCATTACCGTCCTCTGGTAACATTGATTATGCCACAGAGGGAAGCTGCGCCCGCAGGGAAGACCCTGTTTTATCCGGAAATACACGTGCGCGCGCAATGTTAAATAAAAAATTACTTCTGTGGTAGTCACGGCTGCAATGAGAGATGAGAAAAAATGGCAAATGGAGAGGAGGAAATTCACTGCAGAACTGAGAGACACAAGGGAGGAATAAATGAACTGATAAATAATTATTGCATTTTGTTTTTCAATTGAGCATTATCGTAAATATCTGATCGTTTCGTTATCGTTTCGCCGAAGGAAAGAGTCAGGAGGGCGAAGGTGGTTTTATGGAGACCTTTATTCATTATGACTTCGTTTTTTTTTTCATTGCCCGCCCTCTTTGATTTCCCTCCGATGGACGGAAAGACGAGCCGCGCGTGCACACAAGCCATACTGATAACGGGACCGGCTCTTAAACGCCACTTGCGTTATATTCTTTCAAATGAAATCTTCATGACCCCGTGGGGGCTTCCAGTTCCGTTTATGCTTGTTGAAAAAAATATTTTTAATTTTGTTTTTCTTTTTTAGTAAACGGATAAAGTGGAAAAGTTCCTCCTGCGCATGAAAATTTTGCTTCACGAATACTAATTTTTAGAAACGATGAACAGATCTTGGAACCCATTTAACTATGTCAAAGTTTTGAAAATGTTTAATATTAAAGATTGTTCAGTGAATTTTAATGTATTTAACGTTGTCATTTCGTTAAACATAAAAAAATTTCGAGATTTGTAAGGTGGGCATGTGCTGCTAAAAAAAATATTTAAAAGTGCATGGGAAACCAAAAATTTGATTTTTTACGAAGTTTATTTTCCTGGCCCGCCCCTCTCAATTCAACTTATATAACATTACAATTGGTAATTCCCGTGTTATCCTCAAGCCGAGCCATAGCGCAGTAAAATGCAGCCGTCGTAAACCAGAGGAAGGGGAATGAGGAAGAACCGAGAGGAAGAAACAGCCCAAAAAAATCCCCAACACTGGCCGAATGTGAGAGAGATTGTGGGTCAAGTTAATATGCCGCATTGTGATTTTTAATATCGTCCCGCGGTGTCTGTATGTCCTCTCTGTGTCCATTCCCCCCTCCCTCCTCGACTCTTTTATTTTTCCTCTCCGTGTGCCATCGGGGTACACTCGCCTTCTTCTTTTATCCTCCTACGCCTGGAGAAAAATGGAGTGGAAAAAAACGCGTAAGAGAATTCAAGTACCGGTGGAGCAACCCACGGGGGAATCGAGAAGACCGATCTTTGTCAGTTGGCGAAAAAGCAAAATTTAAATAAATCACAAGCGATTTTTATGAGTAATGAAATGACCCCCAAAAGAAAGAACTGATAAATGCGTGAAAAAATAATTTTTCCATAAATTCCACCCGATAAGATCGCTATCGGGTATTTTTAATCTTAATTTATGTGAGACCCGGGATGATTAGAAGTTGGAATCACCAAGGCTGAGTGGCTCAACTGTAACCTCTGATGCGGACGGGCTGGAGGTGGCTTATTAGAACGATCCGGTTGCATAACCGGGGGCGCCGGATCGTGGCACATCGTCCACGAGCTTGGACGAGGATGATAAAAAGCCGAGTCTACGCCCGCCGTATCCTCCTCCAACTCGGCACAACTATTAACCACCGTTAGTCACCTTCGTACTATGCACCCGGGGCACAATGAACGCTTCACCCACGAAGTTATGGTGAAAAATGGTAAATGAGGGACACAAATCATTCAGCAGTACTTAGTCGAATTATGGAGGTAATCACGAAATGGAAAAATATATTTGGAGTGGGAATGAGGAAAGTGAATTATAGCGTGTCAAGAGTGTATTTTTCGCCAATTGAAAATATTGTTTGTAAATCGAGAACTTTTCTCCCTTCAAATTAATCAAAATTTAGAACACTTCACCGTCGACAATGAACAATTATCACAGGAATAATAGAGTAAAAAATTGGATAAATGTACATAAAGATCGCCCACATATTTTTCCACATTCTTCGAAATGAAAATATATCGGAGGAATGTATCCACCTTGGTATAGGGACATGATCGCTCGCATTTTTACTCTTTGTGGCTCAATTTGGTATTGTGCTGGTGATAGTCGAGCGAGGGATTCGGAGATCTGCCCCTTGTGCAAAGATCAGTAGACAAAAAATTCATTTGTAAAATGTCTCTTTTACGGTTTTTTTACGTAAATGCTCATGGTAAGAATCTCTGTGTGGCCCCTCACGAGAGTAATCCCTGTGATTTCTTCCTGACGGTGTAGCCCATACGTGAAGATTTTTATCTTTATTTGAAATTTTTTAAAATTTTTTATAAGCGACAGGAGGGTTGCAAGGGTGAAACGGTGGGGGCATTATCATCATCTGTGTGGTTTCTCATGTCTGCTTTAATAACCTGTGTTGTCTTTGAGACCAGACACCACCATGTCAACACCCTTGGTCCTAGATCACGGAGAATGGTGCGGGAAGCGATGTCCCAGAGCCCGCAACACCTGGGCTAATCATTTTTGATAAATCGGCTTTTCAAATTCATGAATCACACCATAGAATCGACAGTTGGCCAACCTCAAAAAGAATCGGAGATAAAGGCGGATTCGTTCTAGACATTTACCAAAAGTTGCGTTATAATATTTTCTTGAAAATATCATAAAATTCACTGAAATGAATTAACTCTCCATGCATTTCCCCACGAACTATGTACGAAACCAGATACCCTTCAATCTCGTCGTGTTCACAAACAAGCCCCAATTTTTCCACCCAAACTAAGAACAATTTAACGTCAACAATGAATCATTAGTATTGTATGACACCGGTTGGGTCACTGTCTCACATACTTATCCGGATTAACTACAGTATGTATTCATGGGATATCGAGCAGCCATAAATTAACGTCGATCGCCATAACTCACGAATAGACAGGTTGGTGCGGCGTGGTGTGCCGACTCCAGAAGGCGCCTCAGTGCATTTATTCATTATTTTTATTCCCTCCAATTTTTCGCACCCAGCCCTACCCGCTCCAGACTATAAACGTTAATGGGAGCCTGCGTGAGTCGAATTAAACTCATTACGATATCGCTAATGAAGTGAAAAAATTCCAAATGCTTAAAATGCTCGCTAAGAAAAATAAATAAGAGTGAGGACGGAGGAGAGGGAGAGAGACTTAACGGATTATTCAGCGAGTGATAATCTGGGGGAGAGGGCGGGTACCCGAGAAAACACGTAATTGTCAGCATTAACCCACTTGGGCGTCACCCGGGCACGCGCGACGAACCGAACAAGCTCACGCAGACGCGTAACTGCGCACCAGATGTACAGGCCAATCACGTAGATGGCAGCGTTTACGCTGACGCTCACTAACTCGAGGGACTCCTCGTATTTACTGCCTCAACACTTTGTATGCTACATGAGCGTACAACGTTCACACGAGTATCTTATGAATTAATTAAATCGACAAATTATTTCGTAACACCTCCGAATTTTGTCATTTTTTTCGGGCATTTTCATAACATCTGAACTTTACAAGTAATTTGCAATTGAATATTAATTTTTACCTCGGACATTCAGATAAATCCATGGAGAATATCGAGTAGAAAAATCAAACGAATCCTATTTTTCCATAAAGCTGCTTCTTAACGAAAAAAAAAAAAGTAAAATAATCAAAATTCCGACTTTTTTACCCCTATTAGAAAATGATTTTTAGGCAATTCCAATTATTTCTTTCAGAAAATCACTTGGTAAGAATTTTTTGCTTCCGCCGTTTATACGAAAAATGTGAGCAGTGAAAATATGTGAATCGAAGTATTTACAAAAATCATGTTAAAATGCAATAATTCCCTGAACTTCATTCTTATCAATTTTTTTAATTCATCAAATTCGTAGCAATGGATCGTGATGATAAAAACGTGTTGGGAGTATTATCTTAATTGCGAATACTGAAGTGAGGGTGCACAAGGGTATATCGTTGACAAGGATCACCCAGCGGACCGATCACCGTGACTCGCCTTTAATTATAGGTATACATCAAATACGAGGGTATAGTTGATTCATTGCGAGGATACCGGGTGTGTCGTTTTATATATCTTATACCACCACCTTTTGTGCACAGTGGCCTGCCGAGTGTATTATCAGGGCTCTGTTTAGTTGTTGTGTGGCCTCCCTCGCTCCCCCCCCCCCCTCGCCTATCACCAACTTACTGTTGGAATTATACGTACCGCGTGCGAAGAGCTACAACGTTGCGATAAGGGGCGCCGGCAGCCTCAGAGTTATGCGAACTATGCAACTTATTACGTCAGGTCGAGATCATATTTTTGGCCGCGAGAGCATTGTTTAAAAGGTGCCAATTATATTTTAATTATTACCTGATTGTCTACAATGTTTTTTTCAATTTTACGGTGCATTATCAACAAATGGATTAACGTTTTTCATGAAATACTAAACATTTCTGGAACATTCCTTCGAGAATGTAATATCCTTGCGGAATATTAAAAAAAAAATCCATCAATTTTTTGATGGAATTTGATGGATGAAGAAAAATGTTACTCCGTACACAATAGTATATTATGCAACATGTGCGTTATCGTGTTTTTGGCTCGTGGGAGGTTGTAGCACGAGCCGAAGGCGAGTGTTATAATCGCACGAGCCAAATAACACCATAACGCACAAGTTTCATACAATATTTTATGTCATTGTGGCCGTAATCCGCGATTCAACCGAGGTAAGCGAGGTTAGAATCACGCGATTACGGGCACCTATGGCATAATTTTCTTTAATTCCCAAATGAGTATTTTACCCCAACAATAACGAATAGAATTTTTCCGAGTTTTTTATTGCCACTGAATATGAAATGAACAAAATATCCGCCCATATCCCTCGATTTCATCAGTAAAAATGCATTTGAATGTTGTAATTTTGTCTCTCTCAGATCAGAGGTTATCCAAACTCCGTCATTAACCGTGGAATCGATGTCCTGTTAATTTTACGGACCTGTGCCCGACTAAATTGTCACCACGACTCAATTTCCCCGTATATTTAAGATTCCGATTATACTAGACGTCAACAGTTGTGCATGAGATCGGAAAGCGTAGTTCACACGTGCAACACGAGAGAGTTGTGCATAGAGGGGCGGGGAGGGGGAGACCACCTACGCGATTCAAGTGCCTGCCACACCTCGCATAATGACGCGCGTCAAATCGTCCCCACACGTCTGTGTTCCTCCTCTTTGACGATGACCGGTGTTGATTTTTTTTTTTAATTTTCCCTGGAACCCACGGAAAATTCTAGTCACAGAAGAATTTAACATTTAGACAATTGTTCTCATTTTGCGCGGCTGAATACTCTAGTTTGCAAATGTTTATGATGTTTATGATGAGAAAAAAGCGGCTGGTTCATTTTTTTCAAGTCAAATTTATTTTCTCACACACAGGAAAATTTTTAGCTATCAGCGATATTTTCGGGAATTTCACGAATTTAACATTTATTTTGCGGATTTAGAGTTTGCGGATATATTAATTGTCGGATACACTGTTAAAAAAGATTGTGATTTTACCACACATTTGCAGGATATTTGTATAGGAAAATTACGATCGCTGTAAGGAACACAAAATTACAATTTTTTTGCACGAAAATTATCATCCCATATTTGCAATTTTCACCTCCAGAATCATAAAATTACTAAAAATACCTTAAAAGTAAGTATGCATATAAAAAACATACTTTTTTTACTGTAATTTTCCCATACATGGATTAATTTTACATCGAGTGTGTTCTAAATTTCTCATCAGTTGTGAATAATGCATCTCTGTATGTAATTTTAAGAGACGCATGATGTATATACATCAATAGCAATGTGATTTTATGATACTGTTGTGTGATTTTTATAAAACAAATTCATGGTTTTTTGTGCATTTACCACTGAGAAGTATTGTAAATTTACTATATGAAACTGTAAAGATGATTTTCAATGCGAGAAAGAAAATTACTCAACAGCTTTGTCATTTTCCCATATCGTGCAGTGTTAATGACTTCCTATACATGTATGGTAATATACAGGCGGACTTTTTTAACAGTGTAGGGCAAGGAAATACTCAAATAAAACAGCGATATATACGTTCGCTTCGACTGAATTTTATTTGTACTGCTGTACCGATGCAGAAGGTAGATCGTTGCCTGGAGAAATCGCCTCAACAACTGACTAATTTTAACGAGTTTTCATAGTCTGGAGCCATCTAACAAAGGGTCCCCTTTATTTCTATTTCTCTCTCTCTTTCTTTATGTTTACTCACTTCTGAGAAAATCTATCAAAAAATGTCTCAATATCCTGAGTGGAAATTTGACTCAGGCCGGGATCAAGTCAGACTTGATGTACGATCAGCTGTGGATCCAGTCGTTCGATCAAAACGTGATCGGTTATGGTACGTTTTAGATATATCAGGACTTGATTGTGGGTCCAGATTTAGATTTGATCAAGCCAAACGTACTAATTACTTGGAAACCACCATCAAAAATAATTAGTAACGATAATTAATCGAAAATGAGGAATGAATGTGTGTTTTGAACTTTATAGTTCATTTCTTCATGAATTCTTATCGAATGACCAGGAACCCTACGAGTACTAGACTATTACCCTACTACTTTTGATGAACTCTATTTTACCTATATGATATGTGTTAGGGATACTTTCTTCCTTCAAAATTATTTATTACTTGATGGATTCGCACGTATCTTTTATAAGCGAAGATTTGTTTAGTTGTAATTTTATTCATCATTCAGTGAATAAAACTTTAAATAAATTCATAAATATAAATACTGGAGATAATTTGGTTATAACTTCTTGCATATTTTATTTCAACTATTTAAAAAACAGGTAAATAAATAAATTGAAAAAGTAAATTGCCAAGTAAACAATCAATTTGGATAATTAACATTTTCGTCCCTAACGCCCGAACAACCACGATTCTAACCTCACTCCATTCGGTTAGATCGCGGTTTTCGGGGCCAGAGACGTAATTAGTATATTTCGTAACAAGTGAAAAAAAAATGGTTTTTGGCGAGTGGGAGGTTTATATCACGAGCCGAAGGCGAGGGATATAATCCCACCAGTCAAAAACCACTTTTTTCACGTGTTACGAACAATATTTTTCATCACGCTGTGTCGGAAAAGTAACTTTTCAGTCACTGTCTGCTTCACGTCGAGTGA
>JAPYZM010000987.1:0-36206 GCA_030522845.1 Psyttalia concolor
ATGAGGTTACAGGACGAGCCGAAGGCGAGTTCTGTAATCATATGAGGCAGAAAAGTTCTTCACAGCCGTGTGTCGAACAATATTTTTTGTCACGACGTCCGTGGGCGGTGGTTTAGCATTACTTAGGATTACCGGGAGTTCGCGACGGAGATCTGGCTGATATGAACCCCATAAGAGTCAAAATATGACCGGGTGACCCCGTCATTCTACTCAAATTGACTATTGATTTTACTTAGTTTTCATACTAAGTTGTGAATAAATTTACTTAAAGGACAAAATTCTCTGGAGTTGGTGTAGGGAAGATCAGGGAAAAACGGAACACCCAAATTTCATTTTTTTTTCAATTTTAAGTCACGTAATCTGCACGCTAAGATTCTTTTCACAAATTTTTGTACAAATTAAAGAGAATAAGTCTGTTGCATCTTTGAAAATGTACGGAAAAGTCACGTAATTTTTTTGGAACTTAAACTCCAACAGTAAGTTTTGACAAGAAATTTCAAGACTTATTACGGTTCAGAAAATAGAAATTACGAAACGTTACGGAAAAATTACGGAGCGTTTCTGAATATCTCCGCCAGGCGGTTAACTTTGACGTGTCAGGCAGAGAAGTAATTTTTACGGAATAGAAGGTCAAATTTAACGTGGAAATTGCGTACTTTCTGTGAAATTTCAACTTCGCTGGCAGATTAGGTGACTCGCTCCGTAATTTTTATTGGATATTCATTGGTATTTCTCTCAGTGTATCAATTCACTTAAATTTCTTTGAAGAACAAATCAATAACTGTAAGATGGAAAAATTCTGCACACTTTTGGTTCACTGATGAGCTTTAGGGGCTCATCAGAAGATAATTTGATACCTTAAATAATTGAATAGATTAGAAAATTCTAATAATTAGTGGCCCCGGTTCTTGATGAGACGAAGCAACGGAATAACAATAATCCAAGCATCGTAAACATATCATGAGCTAGCCAATTGGGAATACGTGGGACGTATCTCCCCTGAATGATGTGAAAAGCTTCCTACACGAGTTCCATTAATAATGGCCACCGATAAAGAATAACCTGGGAGCAATGCTGAGGCCCTTCATTCGCGTATTTCTTCAGGTTTTTCACATTCATCTCGATATGGAGAATCAAGTGGAAATGGGTACGCTCGATTGAACAATGTAATACATAAACCTCGCAGTTCTATCTGTATTTATATACGGGTAGCAATTTTCGTTTGAATTTATCGCATCATATCATGGAAATTTGTAATGTGTCAACCTTGGCTTCGAAATTTCCATTAATCTCATTATTAAAAATTAATAATGATTAATGCCCAAGGAACAATTTTTACCGATACTATGTAAAAGTCCCGGGTAAGACCGGTAAATATCCGGTAATTTACCGGTAAATTGGTGGCTGGGTGGACGTATATGAAAAATTACCTCTCAATATTAAGTTTCTTTCTATTTTTTCTAAAGAGAAAAATAAATAATACAAAATAAGCAAAAGGGGCGCCATCGAAACCCGCGAATTCAATTATTGACGGAGATATCGATAATTGGATATTTTTTTCTCTATTTTTTTTTTGGCATTCTGTTGCTTTATTCATTCAATTTGTTCGGAAAATCAGTGAAGCTCGTGGACATATCATATCGTACACATACCAAGAGCATGTGTATGTCGTACTGTGCACATATTCAGCATTTTATAGACTCAATATAAAACAAAAACAACAACAGGAAAATGATATTTCAGAATTGGTATTCTATAGTTATCTCACTTTATCCTCTCAATGTGATGATAAAATCAATGGAAACCGTAAATTTCAGTTCCACTCTCAGTGAAAATCAGTGGCAAAGGAAACATTCAAGTGCATATATTCTTGAATTTAAAATCAACTCAAAATTCTGCTTCGTCTGGTCCTAAACATTCATGTTCCGTAAAAAATTCAAGTAACATTCAAATTGCGCATATTATTTTCACTCGAAGTTAATGAACTTGTAAATTCCCTGGTCTCCTTCCTCTAAATTTAATGTCACTTTTTGAAAAATACCCGTCGACTAATCGTGACATACTGATTTTTTTTAAAAGACCAATTTAAACGTCGGGAAATAATACATCTGAGTCGAGCGTAATTAATTATCATTGTTATAACGAATTGTTGATAACGAATTATACGAAACTCTATAAATAGAATAAATTATTTTTAAACGTAGGAGTTATTTTGAAAAGATTTCACTTGTCAGAATGATCTTGGGAACACTTTCAGTCTTCTAAGCCCTCACCGCATCCATCAACAAGAAATTTGGGGCAGGAAACTTCTTTTTGATGAATGCAAACTTTTTTGCTAGTCTAAATATCTATTTTTTCACTCTTTGTGGATGAAGAGTAATTTCATTCCCTCGCAACATAGAAAAATGTGGAATTCTATCTATTTCTTCAGAAGTTAAACGTAAAAGTTTTACACACAAATCATTTAAGCACAAGCATAATTTATTTAAATTGGATGCTGTTCACAAATAGACCAAAACAATATTTCAATTCAAATTCATCCAATTAATTTTTGAATAGAAATAAAATTTACTTCTTCTAAATAGAAATATTTGAATAATTGCATTGAAATAGAAGTATAAATTTATTGCTGTGCAATAGAAAAAATTGTCGATGTGAGTGACAAATTTTCAAATGAAAAGTTTTATTTACTTCAATGTGTCATTTTTTCACTGAGGTGAGGTGAACAGATCTTGTGCTGATAATAAATAGTTTCTCGAATACCTCATTAAAGTCTGTTTCAATCAATAATCGAGGTTACAAAAATTACATTAACTAAATAAATTTCCAATCTTGATCGTTGCTTGCAGTAATCGCCAATGTATTCGCCGTAAATCAATAATCTGTCACAGATCGAAAAATAAAATTTTCGAGTCATTTGAATTTCCGCAGGAAATTTTAGGCCAGATTTTTGTCCTAACACACCAGAAGTGTAACAAGACTTGAGGACGGCAAAATTTCCTAAAATTAACGTTTACCTACTTGATTTTTCCCTCGCCGTAATAATTAATAAAAAATATATACATTTCAAGATAATTAAATCAATGGAGGCATAAGTCTTTGCTTATTTCCTTATATTGTTACATATCGGTTGCCAGGAGTTGTCCTAAAATATTAAAACTAACATCACCAGGTCCTGGTCTAATCCAGGATTCACGACGTGGCCGCAGCTGACTTCCAATTCCATTACTCGCATACATTCATGTATAAAAAGAAAGTAGCAATGTCGAAAAGGTGGCCTTGCACAGTTAAATTAGCTATGGTATTACCTATCTTTTATAAACTCTGACAAAATAAATTTTTCGCTCAGTATCTAAAAAGAATCTGTCCAGTTTTTCAAAACTGCTAAAGTTGGACCACCCATTTTTACAAATGCGAATAATTTAAAACTCCTACCGTGGTCTCTCAACTGAACAATGTTTTAATTTCTCTGTAAAGAAGTTGAGAAATTATCCGAAAAGATAACCGCACGAGATTCGACAGTTGGATCCATAAAATTACCATTTCTAATAGATTAACATCGGTGCAGTAAGTGTTGCGAAGAAACCACAGGGTGATTCCATGATGTATGAGTACACTTCAGTATAAATCCACCGATTTGTTTCTAAACCACAATTAATTATGCCCGGCGTCGTCGAAGTACCGCGAGAATTCATAAATATTTAACGGGCCACCAGCCTCAAGGTGAGGACTTATAGTCGGCTTACACTTTTTGCGGTATATCTTGTTGAGCGTTGGATAAGTAGCTACTTGAGTGCATCTCAATCGGTTGAAAGAATCAATTCAACAGATCTATAGTCGATTTCCTTTACCTATTGATTGAATCTAAACATTGGGTTCATTCGAAGAACAATTCGTTAAAAAAACTCTAACGCTAGTACAAAAAAGAGAGCGCAAACTATCGAAGCTAATAGTTAACAAAAAATAAGGGAGGTATGTACAAAAATAGTATATTTCTCACCTACGGTGAATAATCGGACAAGTCGTCCCCACGTGCAAAGTTACGACCCGAGCCAATGGCGAGCGTTGAAAGGACGTGGGGAATGCTCGTCTGATTATCCTCCTGAAGGTTGAATATGATTTTTTCGGAAATGAGACCCGGATTCGAATCCCGACTGGGTTATCGGGATTATTTTCTCTCTAAATTCCAATTCTATTTGAATTTTGGGAACATGGAACAAAGTGGGCGATTCTAATCGAGTGAAGCGAGCGAACTTTCCGTCCATGTAGGCAGAATTAGTATATTTCTCACCTAGGGAGGTAAAATAAGGGAGGCTTGCTGACGTGCAGAATTGCCACCAGAGCCGAAGACGAGGGTGGTAAGCACGTGAGTAAGGCTTCTTTATTTTACTTTCCGTGGTGAGAACATGATTTTTCTCCCCGGCGTAGGAGTAAAGTCACAATTCCCTCATGGTCGGAACTCCTGAAAAAAGTGGTTTTTAACTCGTGGGATTATATCCCTCGCCTTTGGCTCTAGATATGAACCTCCCACTCGCCAAAAACCATTTTTTTTTTCACTTGTTACGAAATCTACCATTTTATTTATAAAATCTTACAGAATTTATGTTGAAATTGATGAATTTTCCTACTACAAAACTCTAAAAATACAAATGGACATGGAACATTATATATAAAATTATACTGAACCGCATACCTCAAGAAAGTCTGAGATAAAGGGGCAATAGCGGGAATATTTTAAAGATGTCATCCCATATAAGCGCATGTTAGCGTCTGCACCTAGTGCATATTGTGTATTTCATCATGAAATGAAGAACACCCGTGGATTGCAATTTGTACGAACAGACGGAAATCAATAGGTCTTTTACCTAATAAAATCGAACTTATTTTGAAAACTTCTACTTTTGGATAAACATCTTTGAATCCGTGCTAACTACCGCTGAAAATAAATAATTCCCCAGGAATTCAAAACTTTCTTTCCCTGTGTTAATTAACTCAGTCCTAATTAGTTCTGGTATTTTTATGTTTCAGTGATCTTAGTAGCAACAACATTACCTACATTCCAGCTAAGGCTTTTCAACATGTACCAAATATTGAAATTATGTAAGTCGACTTTTTTGTACAAGGGAATGCTGTGATTTTGTAATTCGATAGCTAAGTGGTTAGGCGACATAAGGCAATTTGTATGGAGGATGAGTTTTTAATGGATATTGTCCTATAAATTAATGGAGTATCCATGAAAATTTCCCCCATCGCGTATAAACAAATTTAATGACTACCATAATTTCCGGTTTTATTGCAATTTAAATTATTCCTTGAAGCTTACTTGCTGAGGATTTCTCAGAGAGAGCAAAAAACAAACTATAGTGTGAAGAAAAAAATTTATTTGGAGCAATGTTGATTTTATCGACGTTTCTTATAGTTAAAACTTAAGTATCAGAAAATTAAAAGACATACTCTACGATTGTCTATTGAATTTTTCCTTAACTGGTGCTTATTAAATTCCTCGATACCGTCCAAAAACTAATTAAGTAAAATGCATTGATTTAATTTGACTACTTTTTGTGAATTTCACTTTCTGTTATGCTCATTTTTACCAATTTCAGTTATTTCCGGAGAAATCACATGGAGAGCATTGACCGTCGTGCATTTAGCAATTTATCGAATCTACGAATTCTGTAAGTTGATTACAATATTTCCTCCCATTCGTATACCCTATCGAGCTTTCACTAGGGCCAAGGAAAAACCTCGGACTGAGGGAAAAAGCTTGGCCAGGTACAGTTGCCCCTTTTACGAGACTGCCGATCGACAATGAAAACGAGAATTTAGGCGCGTCAGAAAAATTGGTGCAACAGCCGGGAAGCAAACCCGGATATCTCGCCACTCGACGCTCTAACCACTCGACCATTGCCGTCGATAAGCTGATTATAATCATTTTTTATAAATCCATTATAAAAAAATCTAATGTAACGTTTTCTGTCACCGGGTTATTCGGATATATATATATATATATACATTGATATCTATAGTATATCTATAATATATGGAATATATAATATATAGAATATATAATGTATAGATGTATTTAAATATGCGTCTTGAAGGTAAATCGGTTTAAAAATTGGTCTCATCCAACGAAATATAAATTCATGTGAAAGCACTACAAACGTAATTATAGGCGCGCGTAGCGCGCGTTCATATCTAGTTCATTTTAATCGCCATAATATATTTCTCACCTAGGGTGGAAAAGTAGACAAGTCGTCCTCACGTGCAAAATTACGACCCGAGCTGAAGGCGAAGGTTGTATGCACGTGATGAATGCTTGTCTGATTTTCCTCCCGAGGGTTGAATACACTTTTTCTGCCGAGGTTAGAATGCTCACCTCCGGTGCATGAAGGCAGAAAAAGTGGTTTTAGTCATACCATCGAGAGGAAAATCTAGGAAAAACGGTGGAAAACGTGAAGATAGAATTATCGAAATGTAGAAGAAAATAATTGAATTGAAAATTGGATACCACCTTCCCAGATAACGATTTCAATTTCGAGAGAATAAATAATACAATTCATTAGAAGCCCAAGTCATAACACCAAATTATCTAGAACTTTTGATTAAATCAGTAATCAATTATCTGAAGCCCCCTTTCCATTCATTTTCAATGAGTAAATTCTTGGAAATCTCCAGGGAAGAGTGCAAAGGCTCAATAGTACAACTATATACATAACTGTATACAGTAAAAATTCTCTAAAAACAGATTAATTAATGGTAACTAATTAAAGAAATCACAGATTATCCCGTTTGTCTTCGCAAAAAGACATAACGCTTCTATTTTTTCTTGGATATGAAATAAAAATTCCTAAAGCACAAATTTTCTCTCCGATTACTCTAGGCCGTAAAAAATTATCCAATAATTTTTTTCGTTCGGTTTAAACTCACGAATGCCGGAGAAGATAGATCGATTTGAAGTTGTGTGGAGATTGCAACATTTTAATTAATAAATAAAGATACTGAAAATTTGAAAATATCATCAGCCAGTCCACGTTCCCCTACTCTCCCCTATTAATTAAACCCCAATAACGTCCGGATTTATCTAGGGAGCTGGATGACAATGCTCTCACAGAAATACCCGAGGCAACAGGATACGCCGAAAAACTCGAGGATTTGTGAGTGAATTCCATTCCACTCGACATTCGCAACGGAAACAAATAACTACAGTATAACATTGTAAACTTTCAGGTCGATATCGAACAACAGAATCCAGACTATTGGGGCCACTGCATTCAGGAGTAACAAGAATCTCATGTCTCTCGACTTACGCGGCAATCCCATCAAGGAGATTCACGAGGATACATTCAAAAACCATCCACGACTGCGTAAACTGTAAGTCATAGTTCTTGGGCTCGTAAATACATCACATCAAAGTGTACCATCCTAAAATCAATGTTTTTAGAATAATCTCGAATGTACGAGGTCTCGTTGACTTTCCAAATCTTAATGGAACGGGTGCACTTGAAGTTTTGAGACTGGATCGTGCGTCTCTCCAAACAGTACCCAACGAGATCTGTAAACAATGCCCCCGGCTGAAGAGTCTGTGAGAATAATAAATCTTCTACAGATAAATAAACCACTATCCTATAATCGTTAGAAATAAAAATTTAATTGCGTCATTTTAGGGATTTGAAGTCAAATCATCTGACGAGTATTCCAAATTTAACTGAGTGCACAGACTTGAGAGTTTTGTGAGTATTAATAGCCAGATTAAAATTCTTAATTACTGAATTGAGTCCAATTCACTTAATATCATCAGCATTAACAGCAAATCGCTGGAAGAAGGTGAAAGGAGATAAGACAACTGATGAGACTTTAGTTTTTGCGGTATAGATCGCAACTTGAGAGAGGGAATACTACTTAATTTTTATCGAGAAAATTGATTTTTAACTTTTTCATTTATTACACTTTTGGACTCCCATTTTATCGATTATTCATGGGACGATTTTCGAAAGTGAAGGTCGTGAATTTTCCATGACGCCACGCCGAATTCGATTTATGATTCAATAGTTTATTTTAAGGAATATAAAAAGGAAATAAAAAGACTAAAGCGGAAATAACGACTTATCGCATTTCGCTTATTCATTACGTAATTCATTCATTCATCGCTTTTGGAAAATAAGTTTTGAGAAATTTTCGTTTGTTTAATTTTAATCACGGAAATTCAATTTTTTGTTATTTTAAATGGACTACAAATAGTCCACTGGCAATTAGAACTTTCAATACCATTGTGAAATTTTGATGTAACGATTAGAATTACGAACAGCCTGGGAATTGATCAAAATCGCTCAAAATTTTATCATTTACGTCGAACTGAATAGGAAAGCCATCGATCCCATATCTAAATTGAATTGGCGACAACTAAACTCATGGAGACTTCATATCAGCTCTTAACTTTTCAGTTGAAATATTATTTCCATTTCTACAAATCTTCTGCGAAGAAACTATTCATAAGAATGGAAATCGATTAAAAAATTTTCCATCCCATTTATTGATCGAGGATCGAGATGGAGGTTTGTTACGTATCATTGATTTTCAGTCACCCACTGCAGAATTTCTAAGTTCTAGTGGTATTACAAAATGAAAAAAAAATCATTTTTAGGAATAAACAAACTTCAATTTAATTTATTAATTAAAAATCCCTCTATTCGAAGGATGCTTAATTCAAATCTGAAAATCTCAAAGTCAGCCTTCCTGAAATGTCAAAATGAGATTCGATAATTTTAATTTAAGACTCAAAAATTTCAGGATCAAATGCACCTGAAATGAAATTTTGCAGTTTTGGGTGTAATTTTTAAGAGTTTAATTCCAAAGGTAGAAACCGACGACAGTGGCCGTGTGGTTAGAGTGCCCAAAATATTGGAGCAGAAAATTTTCACGGTGCGTAGGCAAAAAGCATATAAAAAGCTGATAATTCTGAACCGAATTGCAAACCGATCGAGCCACCTTTGATCCCTTCATTTCTTGGCCCATATTCCTTCTTCGGAAAAATTTTAAATTTTGAAAATTTTTTCAATGCTGAAAATTAGCTTATAAAGCAGAGAATATGTTTAGATGGTTTTTGGACCATTTTTGGTGAAGTGGCTGCCTAGTTTGACGCCCAAATCCTAAAAATGCTTTTTTTTGCCAAAATATTTTAGCAGAAAATGTTTTGTTTGCGCAGAAAAAAAGCATATAAAAAGCATGTAATTTTACTATATTGACGGTGTCGATTCGAGGACTCTAGCTGCCTAACTTAACGGAGATCCAGATGCCAATGATCCGGGTTCACTTCCCGTCACCGACTGTCAAAATTTATAAAAATTTGTAGCACTCTGATCTCACAAAAGGGACGACTGTACCTGGCCAAGGTTTTCCCCTCAGGATGAGGTTTTTCCTTGGTCCTTGGCGAATACGGTACAGCGGGGTCGGGGGGTGGGAAGGAAAAATACGTAAAAGCCGGAAAGGGTATACGTGAAGACAGGAAAACAAATCTTTCAAAGGTAGGAATCTCTGATAATCAGTGGTATTCTTATCAAATTCGAATACCCAATAATTTCCGATAGATTCCTAAATTCCTAGATTCCAAATCAGTGACATACAAAAAATGAATGTTTTCCATGACCAAACTTTCCAAAATGAACACTAGACCTCTCTCAGAACTAAAGAAACTCAAAAAAGGAAAAAATCTTGTCATCTTAATTCGTTTTACCACTTCCGCGAGCGAACTAATCCCCAATTTCTGCCTCCAATAATGACTCCAATGTTTTTATCATGTCCCAAGGGATTTAGCAAACAACATGATCACCTCCCTCTCCCAGCAGTCCTTCTCCACCCTCCACTATCTCCACGATCTCCTCCTACCCTACAACAAAATCAAGACCCTCCCCGAGGACGCATTCACTGGTCTAGGCCGTCTCCAACTTCTGTAAGTTGAATATTCCCATCTGAATGCAGCCTTCCACTTTCCCCCTTTGGAAATTAACCTCAGGATTAAATGATTCGATCCTCCACAGGGACCTCGAGGGCAATTTTATCGAGTTCATTCATCCAGACGTGTTTCTTCCCATCAAACAGCTCGAGGACTTGAACTTGGGTTATAATGTTTTTCCGACACTTCCCACAAAGGGCCTCGCTAGTCTTCTCCACCTCAAGACCTTCAATAATCCGGCACTCAGGGAATTCCCAAAACCTGAACACTTTCCAAGAGTACAAACAATGGTGTTATCGTACGCCTATCACTGCTGTTCATTCTTGTCGGATGAACTCGATGAAGAGGTCACGAAATCATCGGTCGAAGAGTCTGTTATATTTCCCGATGACAGTGACCTTGAGATGGGTCTCTGGAATTCTAATGTCACAGACGTGTGGCCTCAATTACGTAGGTGCTCCTCGTCCACAATAATAAACAGGGATTGGAATTTTTCCTCAATTGTAAAGTGATTTTTTTTTTGCTTTAGTGTATAAAAGATCTGTCTCGACTTGAACAGTCTTTAAAAAAACTTAAAATATATATCCAATAGCTTTCATGTAGAAATAATGTCAGTAAGAAATGCAATTACTGAGGAAAGCCATTTTTGAAACTCCTGTGGAATACCTTGTCTGATTTCGAGATTTAAAATTGAAGAAATTTATGAAAATTTGAATTCAAATGTTCTTTTTTCATTAATAAATAATGGAAATTATTCAGACTTTCAGAAGTGTCTTTTCTTGTGAATATTAAATATCGAATGTTGGTTATGATTTCAACAATAATTTTTTTAATCAAAATTGAAAATTTATTAGTTATTTATGGAAAAGAGGATGAAAAGTTATAAATATAGAAGCAAATTTTCTTAAACGAGGTCGAGGGGCTATAGGTGAAATCATTGTATCACTTCAGAATGAAATCAATTTTGAAATCATTTGAAATCGAACATTTACCGACGACGGCGGCCGAGTTGGTTAAGCCGCACAGCGAGACGGCGGAGGCCGCGTGGAGCGGATTCGAGTCCGGCTTGGGATTTTTAATCTCTCGGAAACCGTCGAACGGGGGAGTCTAGACACCAAGAATCATTGGAGAAGTTTCCCCGATGAAGCTTGGTTGATGGACGCCATGTCGGCCAAGGTTTCCCATGGTTTCTCTTGGTCACCGGGAGAGTCTGTACATGGAGTACAGCTCCTGGGGTACAATGCGACATGGTTGGAGAGGAAGACGGCCCATGATACCGCAATTGTAAAAACCCTAATCGGCTATATATGGATAATAAATAATAATAATAATAAAGTTTCCAAAATTTAACCGATGTGTCATCATCGATAAATTGCAATAAATCAATACAATGAGACTATTTCTCCGCCAGTTATGTCTCATAATGGCCTTCAACTTGACCAAAGTGTTTACAAAGAAATTTGAAATTCGTTTTTGAGTATCATTGAATATAATATAATTATGTTGTTATTTTCTGACTTCCACTGAACATTTGTATATTGCAATTTATTTCAAATTATTGGATATAATTGAGACTAAATAATTTCAAAAATGAGCTGTGTTATCTGATTATTATTTTTCAAATTAAGGAAGTAAAATTTATTGATTATAAATTTTATAATATTTAATTCTACCAATGATATCAACAGAATGCTTCGGAACTATAATTTTTTTCTTATTTTTTCTATAATTTTTGTCTATTAATATTCATTTTACTTTGATAATTTGGAAGGGTGTTTCTCTCATTATATTTGTAATTGAAATCATCTGCAATCACAGGAAATCATTGAAATCACTGTGAAATCAGTGGAAATCACATTGAAATCACCCGTCACTAGTTTTGGGAGTGAATAGCCCCTCGAAGGAGGTCTAACTGCGAATGTTTGAGGAGATTGTACCAAAAAATAAGAGCCAGAGTACTTGAATTTTATTAACGAATTATGGAATTTTACAATTGTGACCTTGAAAGATCTCAATTTAAAACTTCGGAGTATCTTAAACTGCAATTTTCCGAATTCAATGTAAGATTTTCGAAAATCTTAATCTGAAATTGTCAAAGTCCCAATTTTTTAGACTTGCAAATCTCTGTTCGATAATTTTTTAATTGTCAATATAAACTCTTTGAAGCCTGGAAATAAGATTCATATTTTAAGAGCCAACTGTCCCCGATCTTTGAATTTTTTAAAAAAAGGACGTCATGAAACTAATACCCCTCGTCGTTTCTCTCGCAGATAACATGTCAAAATTCGGTTCAGAGATAAAGAAACTCTGGGACAATTATGGGGCAGATTTTGCGTATCCCGGGAATATCCCAGCATACGTTGAGGATTATTTCGAGGATGAAGAGGGAAGACTGAGCGCACCCTCAGGACCTACTCTACCAGCTCACGTGCAGTGTCTCCCCCAACCTGGTCTGTTAACCCTCTCCTACTCCATCGAACTTCCTCATATCGTTTATCACTGTGGCAATAAATTAATTTTATCTCCAGGCCCATTCTTACCATGCCAGGACCTGTTTGATTGGTGGACGCTGAGATGCGGGGTATGGGTGGTATTTCTGATGGCAATGCTGGGAAATGGTACTGTTGTCTTTGTGATTGTATTCTCGAGGAGTAAACTTGACGTGCCTCGATTTCTGGTTTGTAATCTAGCCGCTGCCGATTTCTTCATGGGAATTTATTTGGGTAAGTATTTGAGGCGTGAAGCCGGTGGAGTTTGAGGGGCAAACGAAAATAATTCAATAATTGCGATAGTCAACTTAATTGTGCTCAGTATCACATGAATAACACAATCTATGGAAAATAATTTGCATTTAACAATGGCCTCTCATGTCAGCTGCGAAAGCCATCAATAGAATCGACCAAAATTTACTATAGAAGCTAATAGTATTATCTGTCGAATGCCCTAAGATTTTCCATGAACTTTATTCGTGAGTTCTAGCCTCAGAGCCTGAGAGATTCACTTCTCTACAACTCCCTCTGGAATAAAATGAATTCTCCCCGCTTGACCACTTCGACCTTAAGCAACACAGAAAAGACATTTTAAATTTTAGAGACTAGTTCTTAACCCTCGAGCACTCGCGCTATGGTCTCCGTGCCGCCGTTTTTCTATTTTTCATAATATCTCTTAAAATATGAGGAATTAGGCTCTGCCTTTTTACCAGTTCCTCAAATAAAATGTTCTGATGAGAGTATACATGCCTAGGTTGCCCTAAAATGACTAATTTTTTTTTTAATGTGACGTATTGGGATCGACCAATACGTCGATTATTAGTTAGTTGATAAAATAATAGGAACAATGGCGGTTGACGTGGGTTAGATATATGATCCCTCTTTCCTGTCATCCAGACTCTGGTCAGCGGTCACGGTGTCCTCTGGATACCAAAATAAGCAGTTTCACGGTTTTGCAGAGTCCAGTCCACTTGTATGGACTGTTTGAACGTATAGGTCTCTGTCAATGATGACAAGAGACAATGTGAGTAAAGCGAAACCGTGGGACCGCTTAGATCAGCGAATTGGGGCTTTGACGAGTTTGAGAGACTCCTTGAGAGTCAGAGTACGATTGGGAGGAGAGCTATCCGGTCATCTTATCTCTCCAGAAATTAATAACGCGTACCGAACCCATCAGTAAAAGTGCCGTGTATTATTGTGTTTATTAAAGAATCCGTACCCAAACCTTCCACACAATATCCCCAACGTGAATGAAACCCACGCGACGGTTAGCCGGTATTCAGAGATTCTAAGAAATAGACAAAGGAAGAAAACTTCCCATATGTGAATAGTCATAGGCACTATTCACATAGTTAGATCATCCAGGATTAATCCTGAGGATGGTCTAGTCTAACTTAAAAACGTCACATTAATCATCATTTTTTTTGGTCCGCGGCAGGCGAAAATGAGCGCAACGCTCATCGCGCGAGTACTCGTGTAGTGGAAATTGGATGATCAGTGTTGCCGGCTCTCGTGAACTTCTCTAGTCTTTTGCCACATTTATTATATTCAAAGATAGATATGTGTTAATTATTTAATGATACTTATTAAACAATATCAAAGATATTTATGCCTTCCGAAGTTATAGAAATGAAGAAATCGAAAAGTTGTAGCTATGAAATCAGTTTTCAGAGGTATATTTGAATGCCCATCTCTCCTACTGTCCGAGCACATTGTGGCAATGTTGCACTCGAGAATACAGGGGTGGTGCGGCGCTTGCCACGCGAGTAACGACGTTTGGCCAAGAGGCGCGAGAACGGGAGGGTTAATTGTCAGAAGATAATTCCTAATTTTACGGAATTTTAAGCAACTAGTCCCTAATAGTCAATACTTTCATCTAATATTCAGAACTCATCGATTGGTTTTGTGGAATTTAGTCACTGCGCACTAACGCAAAAGCGCCAAAATTCTGGAATTTTTCACTTGTTGAATTTTAAACTCTCGATCCCTACAAATCAGGGACCAATTCTAGAAAATTAAGAACTCCTCCCCTGAAACTGCTTTTTCTTAGTAAACGAAATAAATAACCTATAAAACAAATTGATCTGCCCTAGGTTTCCTCGCAGTAGTAGACGCCTCGACTCTCAGCGAATTTCGTAGATACGCAATACCATGGCAGATGTCAGTGGGCTGTCAGATTGCCGGATTCCTAGGCGTCCTGAGCTCCGAATTAAGTGTCTACACCCTAGCAGTAATAACTCTGGAGCGAAACTACGCAATAACTCACGCAATGCATCTGAACAAGCGTCTCTCCCTGAAGCACGCAACATACATAATGATAGTGGGCTGGAGTTTTGCCTTCTCAATGGCAACACTACCCCTGTTTGGTATCTCTGATTATCGAAAATTTGCAATATGCTTGCCATTCGAGACAAATGGAATTGCCTCATTAGCATACGTTGTATTCCTTATGCTAATAAATGGTGTTGCCTTTCTGATTCTTATGGGATGCTATCTCAAGATGTACTGTGCAATACGTGGCTCCCAGGCATGGAATTCCAACGACTCAAGAATAGCCAAACGCATGGCACTATTAGTCTTCACTGATTTTTTATGCTGGTCACCAATAGCATTTTTCTCCCTAACAGCGACATTTGGTCTTCAACTGATCACCTTAGAGCAGGCAAAAGTCTTTGCTGTATTTGTTCTACCTTTGAACTCGTGTTGCAATCCATTCCTCTATGCCATACTGACGAAACAGTTTAAGAAAGACTGTGTTTTAATTTGCAAAGCCCTTGAAGAGTCCCGCGTCACTCGTGGAATAGGCAGATGTCGGCACTCCTCAAATTTCAGTAATCGTCCTACACCAGCCAACACCAATAGCCTTGTGGACAGATCATCCAGGGAGAATCAGCCTCAGTGTGCCTGCAGTACTCGATTATTAGAGGTAAATGACTGCCGGGATAAATGGTGGAGTGGTACCTTATTGTGGACTTGCCAGAGGCATCAGCCAACAAGAAACAGTAGAAGTGATCGGTATGCTTATCAGATTGCAGAGATTCAGCAGAAGCAGAATAAACGAGCCTCGTCCATGTCGTCGAGTGAGAATTACTCATCATCGAGATCTGATTCCTGGAGGCAGGCGCATCACTGTGGAATACCACTGAGGATACTCGATCCTAAGAGAAGAGCGTCTTCTTGGCTGGTCACGCGGAAGACATCGCAAGATTCTAATTTAAGTTCGTCTAGGAATGACTCGTCAGGCTCTGGCACAACAGCGAGCACTAGCACCTGGAGAATGTCCAGGTCGAGTGCTTCGCTGGAGTTCAATACCAGGACAACGCCTAGATCGAAACCCAGGCTGATCAGGCAATTTGCTATTCAGGAGCCTGAACCACCTGGCAGTCCTAGTAGACTTGCCGTTAGACTTTTGGCTACTATTCCTTCCGCTGCTGAGATGAGTGAGCAGCAGGAGGAGGAGAGCAATGCTGATAAAGAGTGAGGCTCGCGGAAGGGGAGGGCAATCGGAAAATCTGATGGGTCGCGATGGGCGAGTTCTTCGAACTCTTGAGATAGAGATTGATAATAATTTTTCCCGTGTCGGTCTGAGATTTTATTGGCGGCGCGCGAGGTGGGACAAGGTGGGGGTGGAGTAAGAAGGATCAATTTAAATAGAGAAGTGGGATAATGGGAACGATGCCCTCGTGAAAAGAGGGCTAAAAGAAGTACAGATTGCGAGTATTTTTTGAATCATAAGACTGAAGAGATTTTTTTAAGATTAAAGGGGTAATGGAAAAGTACGTGGCGGAGCATTCCAAAGTATCTGTTCGATTGATTGTGGAGTAATTAGAATTTGTACAGGTTTCTCCGCTCAGTAGCGAGTCTTTTTGGCTTTGTATTTGTTCTTTTTTTTTTGAGTAGATAAGTCGTTGCCAGAGCTTGAACTTACCGGGGGATGACCTGACGCTAACCTAGAGCCAATATAAAGTTATACATTATTACCGTTTCCGTTTTTTTTTTATTAATTTCTTTTTCCATCGAGGAAAGTCAGTGTGATATATTGTACCGCTCATGAAAACCCAGTGAACCAGAAATTATTCATGTTAAATATTATGAAAATTACGATAAAATTATTGATGATATGTATTTTAGCTGATGAATACTCATTCTAAATGTGAAATTTTTACAACGAAGTAAGACGATAGAACGGAAATATTTATTTTAATTTTCTCACATGTAAAAGTGAAAGGGTGAAATTTTTATCACTGCCAATGATAACAACTGCCTACAATTAGCATGTGTTGTGACATTGAAAAAACAGTTGAGACTTGAGGAAGTGATGATTGATGAAGAAATGACGTTGAACATTTTAAACAAAAAATATATTTACAATTTTATCTATTATTGAATCTACCATTGAACCTCAGAGAAAATGTCTAATGGATAATTGAATAATTGATTAGCTAGATGATATACTGTTGACGATTGCACTTGGATTTTATTGACGGACAGAACCGAACAGGAAACGTACAAATCGCAGGATCAAAGCTCACTGTTAATGAGAGAATTTTTTATTAAATAGAGGCGCAATATTTATACTATTGATATCCAATGTTTACTTTTCTACATGTGGATGATTAATACTCAAAGAAATAAAGCTTGTACATGCGTTATATACGCATTAGAATGAATTGTACATGACAATTTGTCGAGGGGAACGGAGATTGTCTGAATTTGAGAAGGAATATCATTTATTCAACATTAGATAGAGTAAATTTTACAGAAGACAGTAAATTAATTTTCGCAAAAATCTCTTGGCATGTTAGAGAAGAAAGAAAGGTCCTATATTTTACGAAATTCAGTTTGGGCTAGAATAAGATTTGGGGGAAACTCACGAATAGTAGGCACACGTGGGAAAATAGAGACCATTGATTTTTGTGAGTGGCGAGGGGTAGACACTTTCAAATTTTGAGTTAAGTAAAAACATTAAAATTAAAAGAGAAATTGAGACAAACACGCGAATCTTTACAGGACATTTCCGCTTTTAAATTCAATTCACATGGACGCGATGATAACAATTTGCGGCTGAGAATCGATCCAAAACAATTATGGAACAAAAATTATGAATTGAATTTTTTAAAGTCCTTATGATTTATAATTCCCAAACGGCCGTCCATTAGTCTCCACTCTTGAATTTTTAACAAGCCCACTAATTCCACATCACCAAGAAATCTTTAACTGTCGAACCTATACGAGGGTTGTTTATATAGACGCCCGAAAAAATTTAGTAAATGTTTAGAAAGACAAATTATTCTTTAAAAATTTAGGTTCTATTGTGCGATTGTAAATGCCGAAAACCGGCATTGTCGGAAATGATTAGGTAAAGTTACGGGTTCGAGAACATCTCTTACTCACCAGACGTTGCGTGACGGGGGCCCAACGGCGTGGACGTGGTGGTGGCTGGTCCCAAAGACAACACATGTTGACAGCACAACACACTAGGCACAAAACACAGATAATGTCCCAAATGATCATCAATGATCCCTCCAACAGCTGACCCACACAACTCCCTCAATCCTTCGATCGGGAAAAAAATTATGCGAATTCATTTTTATGAGAAAATCAATCTTCATATGTGGGTCTAGCAGTCAGAGAGACTAATGAATCACTTTAGTGAAGGGATAACATAACACTGGGTTTTCACCTGGAGCACTCAAAAGCATCCGAATTTTGGAATTTTACGGGTCCAGTTATTCGCACAATTCACAAATCCACTGAGTCACGACCCTATCTATCCCTCGGTCCATCCGAAACTGAAACACAAACAGCCGAAACCCGGTGATCGGGCCCACCTCAAGGTAACTGCGCCCGACACCTTTTGTTTTGATTCTCCTTCGCTTGATATCTTACAAATTTCATGTAAACAAACATTCGTTCGACCGAATAACCATTCCTCGACGAGTGTATTTCTAGTGCGATAAAAACCGAGTTGAAATATTGATTTTTGTGGGAATTATTCAATATTATAGGCAATTATTTTGGGGCGAGAGGAAAGGGGGCTTTATTAACCTTTACCACAAAAGAATTAACAGGAAATCCTCCCGAATTCGCAGGAAAATTCTATTGATTCCGATTCAACTTTCTCTTAATTTTTGGACGTTTTTGTTGGAACGTTCAATAGAAAATATTCTACAAAATAATGAATAGAATACCATTTTTCTGTGCTAGTTATTGACTTATCTTCTCTAGAATTTACTCGGCCCAACTTTTCCACGCTTTTTATTCAATGTTTATTGATCAAAAGGGAAATAGAGTGAAAAAACATCAAAATCGTCAGAAGCATTACTACAAAAAAAATATTTCAATAGAATAAGTGCTCAATATGTATAATTCTGTTGAATTTTTCTACAGAATATTTTCTATTAATTATGACAACGATGACGACCAAACACTATTAGAAATCCCGACAGAAATTCAATAGAATCGTCTAAAGAATTTGGTACGTTTTTTTTTATCAAAGTTTTGCATTTTTATATTCACGCTTCACCAAGAACCGTTCAACTGGGCAATACGCGGAGGAATCTCTCTAAACGTCTCCGTCATTCTGTCCTCCAAAATTGTTCATGAATTCCAACAAGCATCTCCAACCGATTACTCCGAGATAATTCGATTGCAATCCGATTCATTGAATTCTTCATTCGGTCGATGGCTAGTCCATCTCTGGTTGAGGGTTCCTCGAGCCTTCACCAAATTATTCTTCTGTACCCACTGATAAATATTGCACTAATTGTTCATATCAGCCAGTAAATCATCAAAAGTGATCAGGAAACGTGCAATTACAAGAGACTCAGCTCCACATTCACGTCCACCACTTTCGAACGATATGATTTATACGAAAAATCGATGCTCCCATAACCTACCCCACAATTTAAACCTCAAAAGCACTTCATCATTCGGCACTCCACAATTTCCACCAATCTCACTGTTTACACTCGACCAAGAAGTCTCTTACTGTCCAACACAAACAGCAAAGCCACTCTGTCTCACTCGTGCAACCACAAAAGCCTCGGGCGTACGCTAAGAGCCACAACAAGCGATAACTCACCCACTTCGCCTACTCTCCCAATGAAAAACTGATGTTCCTTCTCAATTGCATTGTCATCAACCCCAGAAGTCGACACGGTACAACACGAAAATTGTAAAATAAACATTTGAACATGAACCTGATGCTGCATAATATGAAAAATGAGATTATTATGATCAGTGGATTAGAATTATGTTGTGCGAATCTGTATTGTATATTATTGACAATAAGAACTGATTATTTACGCTCTCTCAATTTTTAAATATTAATGACAAATGATTAACTAGTCTATTATATGATAAATTGTTGTGGTTAAAGCCACTACTCTTTGTAAATGGAAATAAAAGCCATCCGCACTCTAGTATTAATTGATTTTTCTTTGTACCCAAATGAAGAACGAAAGCTGGATGAACAGTGAGATTTAGTAGAACACATTTTGATAAAATTCCCGAGGGGCTACTCGTAGGTGAAATCACTGTGTCACTCCAGAATGTCATCAATTTTGAAATCGTATGAAATCAGTGAAGTCACTTGAAATCATTTGAAATAAAAAATGAAAACAAAAAAATTTCCAACATTCACTCGACGTGTCAGCATCGATACTTTACAAATAGTAAAAATACAAAATGTGAGGACCTTTTGTATATGTGTGTCCGCTTGAGTATGTAGATTTTGGTTTTTGGACAGTGGGATGGAACTTAGATTGATTTTTCAGGAAAACCCAATGACATAACAAGTGGTCTTTCATCTCAAACGAGTTTATTTCCCTTGGAAAAAAACATACCCCTGGCATGACATAAAGGAAGACACAGTCCTCAAAATTTACATAAATTGTTTTGCAATCGACTCCAACAAATTATTACACCAATTTAATTTCTACCCGTCTTCTGCCAATATGTGTCATTTTTCAATGAATTCCTAATGAGAAGGCGCGTGTGACCAATCACCAATGGTTCAATGGGCTTCGAAACGTCAATTATCCCCAACATTTACCCTTTCATCGGAGAAAATAGAAATAAAAGTTGTCCTAATTTTCTACACCTCAAACTCCTATTAATTCCTGATTGAATTAGATTAAAATTGATCTCAATAATTAGGGCAACTTGATTTCTGTATCGTCGGTTATCATTGTTGACAATTGGATGAATTTGGCAAACGACGGAAATTTTTCAGCCGAATACTTTGTTGAAATTAGATGAAATATTGCGCATTTTTCTCTTAGAGTTTCACATTCGCTATCCACTTAGAGTGAAATTGCACTCGCCGAATTCTGACCTCCCATTGGACATTACAATACTTCTTCCGATATCATTGGTCGACTACATCACTATTAAAATGATCTATCATCTTACTCGATTACTTAAAATTCTACGCACAATGACAGAACACGTAAACCTGAGTTTAATTAAAACTTTCCTGGTCATCTAAAATACTATCCACTCGATTCCACAGTGGATCTATTGGTTTTAACGATTTAACGACCATTTGATTTATTTGTCATTCGGCTTAAAATTAACTGGAGAGAATAAAATTGTGGACAACAAAATGAGGATATAAACTCATTACTACTTGGAATAATAGAGTGCCCTCATTGTGCGTAATTAAACTATATAATCTACCTAAATTCTCTTAGATTGATTACGTAAAAGGAAGTACACTTTGAGCCCCCGAGACTAATTAATCATTAATTAAGGATTAATGACATCTGGCCATTGATTTTTTATAGCATAGTGCTCATGTCAAGATTAAGTGATAAATTATGACCATGCGAAATATAAAAGCAATAAAATGGTGATACTAAATTCTCAGGAACAAAAAAAAACTCGTGGATTAAGCACGTGTCGTGATAATCCAACCACGCAATTCAAAAATTGTACAGAACAAAAATAGCGCAATTGTCAGGAAATTGTAAAATTTAAACTGATATTTTGTTGATTACATTGAAAAAAACCGCAGGTTTTTCACTTCTCTTTTCCATTAAATTAATAATATTAATTAAAACAATTAACAGATTCCCATTCTTCCAGGCTACTTATACTATTTAGATATATTCTACAAAAATTTATCGATGATAATTTCCCTATTTCTTTTTTGAGTTCAAAAAATACGAATAAAACAATTTAGAGTAGGTGAGCTAATTTCTCATGAAAATATCTGAACAGAATGAGTTGTATCAAAACATGAAAATCTATTATTTTTTTTATAAAGAATTATGAGAGATTCAATATTTCTCCTGCCAAAAAATCTACAGTAGAGCTGCAGCATATTTCAATGCAAAACTTGAACGGAATTTACTAGCCAATGAGTCAATATTTCCATCAAATTTATTCGAAGGAATTTCATTAAACTTCTGATTCATCATTAACGTGCACAATGAACAAGTTCTACCCAATGACAATATACGTATTCACAATATTTATATTTCCTCTTACATCAATCCGTCCGGCAAACTGGTCATATAAGATTCTTTTTTTTTTGTGATTTGTAGAAACTTTTGTATGAAAAATATAGTTAGTCATCGTGTGTGATTATTTATTTTTATTCACGTTAAATGATGTTTTTTCACTTGCGATTCATCTCATCATCTCTTATTCCTAATTAGGGAGAGAATCCCGAGAGAATTCTCTCCTGAGATTATTCGTCCTTTTTTTGATTATTCAGTTGAAGGCCCTGCGGTGTCAAATATTCGTTGACTATCAAACATTGACCCCTTTTAGTAATTTGATAATTCATGAGCAATTCCAAGTACTTTCGATATCCTCCCTTACAATAAATATTAATCGCGTCATGAAAAAAATTTAGCGTTTGATATTATCTGATAATTAGTCATCCTCATCGAGGCTGGAAGAACGTTAGCCCATCGCTGAAGTGAAAATTCATGTCAGTGGGAAAAATCTCCATCAGTGTATGAATTAAAACTCGTAAAACCCAATTCGCCAATAAATATCTCATCCTACATCGAAACATTTATTTTCCCCACCCAAATAAATCTTCCCCTCCCCCAATAATTCTCCAAATTCACCATCGACAACTGTTGTTGAAAAAAAGGAAAATAATTTCCCCCTATAAAACTCTAAAATATCACTAAAACCCGCAATGATATTGTCCTCAATTGAATATACAATTGCAATCAGTTTAAAATAATTTGTTCGAACCAGAGCCTGAGGCATCGAGAAAAGCTCAAGCAGAGAGACAACGAGAGACATAGAGAGAAAACAATGACACCTCAACAATTTGAAAAACCTTGACAAAAAACCATCAAAAAGTTTTTATCACAATTATTCATTTAATACAATTAATACTTGGGGTCCATTTGAGCTTTCGTCAAGGCACTCTGTTGCTCTGTGATCGATTGAGTGCAAATGAAGCCCTTTTAACGAACCATCACGTGAGTTTACCCTTGTTCTTCCTGAAGCCCGGAAAATGTAGCTTTCTACGACGTCTCTTCAATTCATCATTGTCAGCTGTTGAATTTGAGTCTGTTGACAGTGTCTCATCGTCAACTGTTGGCAATTCCCGGAAGGTTCTTCTTGTTTTTTTCTCCGACAAATCAAGAGAATTGTCTGATAATGATGTTTTTGATAATCCCTGGGATATTTTTGCCTCCTCGTACGCCATACTCGTCGCCTCCTGGCTAAATGATCTCGTCATACTGACTTTCTCTTTTGTCACTGATCTTGGGGGAATTGGGGGGACAACATCATCATCACCAACGGTGAATTGCACCTCGGGTGGTGTGTCCTTGCCAGTTTCACTACTCGATGAATCTGGTGGCGCTGATGACTCTTTCCATGTCAGACTCTCCAGCATACCTGGAACAAAAGATTCTCTGGATATTGCAGGATTGTTTGTTACAAGTGAATAAAAATAAACATTGACAGTGGATAAATGTGAAAATACATTTATTTGTTGTCTTTTCAATCAAGTCATAAAATTCGAGTTATTTCATTTATTCAAATTACGTGCAGGGGTAGATTTACTGTTACTCATGCAACTAAAGCAACTACATACTTAATTGCAAGTATGTACTCGTAATATTTTGAGAATTGATTCGACGATTTGCAGAATAGTTTCTGCTTTATTTTGATCTGCTTCAGGTATTTTGTTTAACATTGTGATGATTACATTGAGTGTTTTAAGTTAATAGATAGGGAATTGTTGATTTCTATGATTCGTTACAAGTTTTTTTTTACAAATATTGCATTTGTACAAGTGTAAAATTGTTTTAAAATTTGAGTATAGTTTTTCATATTTTTAGCTTCGTGACTCGCTTATTTTTGTGCAGATTGTTGTTGAAGAGTCAAGGCACTTGTATTAAGAGTATAATTTGTAAACCAATGGAAAGTTAACAATTAATTCTTGACCGCAGTATTTTTACTTTCTTTGGTGGAGAAAAATTATGTGAATAGTTGACAGTTTTAGTTCACCCTATGATGCCAAGGTGAGCATCATTGCTACTACTTTCTACGTATTACAATGGTAATGTCCCTGATAAATATACAATAATAACTTAAATAAGAATTGAAGAGTCTATTGAATGAAATTAAATAAAAAATGAGAGAAATAAAGAGCAATTACAGGTCGATTATTGTCAGATCCTTTCTTGACATTGGAAGACTTGTCGTTAAATGTATTTTTAAGTAATCGTTGTCATGAGCTTCTCGCAAGACCGAGATTTCAAGGGAATTTGTCATTAACAAATGTGAGATTCATCGTAATTTTTGCTGCGAGTGGAATAACGCTATGTTGGATACACTGACGAGTTAAGTATCTTTGAAATGGTATTGAGTAATTGGAAAAATTTGCCCGTGGGAACACAATCGTAAACAATAATTGTCATTAATGTAATTGCAGCTAATGTATCCCATTCACTTTTAATTGGATAAGATAATAGTCTTGAAGACAATAAATTTTTTTTTTCCTACATTTTCTCTTCATTTTTATTTCAAAAAGAAAGACTCTTCGATCATGGAATCAATTGAATTTGCTAATTAGATTTTTTCTAACATTTTAAGATACCAAAATATCAAATACTGAATTGTTCACTACAGCACCATGACTATAGCTAAAACACACATTAGTACGAACTAATAAACCAATTAGTATTCTTTGGAAACAATAAATTTAAATATTGCCAATAACAAGAGCCTCTACGAAACCCGAAAAAATAATACCAAATTACATCACAAGCGATTGTCTACATCAATTTTTTTTTGGACATGTTAATGTCAATGGATAAAATAGTGCTGCAGTTAAATAAAAAAAAATATGTCAATCAAAAATCAACTCAGTGGATTAAACAATTAACATTCATTGTACGTGTCCCGTCTACAGGACTATATGCATGTGAAAGCTATCGATGCTCCCGTTATTTATTTTTCACAAATTCACATTGTAAAAAAATTGGGGAGTGGATCAGACAAATCCGGACACTGGTATTTACATAATTCGAGACAAAACGATCAGGGTCAGTCAATCGGAGTGCTCATGGATGTCCAATTCCTGCTTACCTGCTGCGCCGGAGGTCGATGCCGCGTACAGAGAACTCGCCTCGTCGTCCAAGTCATCTTGACTACTCATTCGTCCTGTGGAAAATTGAGAAATTGTATTGTTAGTGGGGTTATCAATTGGTATTACTCTTGTCTTCCTTTCGTTACAGCTGATGTGAGAATAATAGTTATAAAAGTCTGATTTAATCTTAATAACCGAAGGGATTTCCGTCAAATCTATTGCATTGGAATGCCTCTCATTGATTGCGTCAAACATTTTTCAGTCCATTTTTTTAATCACATCGTTTTTTGATCCTTAAGAAAATTAAAGAATACAATTTACAGAAGTTAAGCTCAACAATTTCAATAGAAACAACATGAATTTTTATTATTTGTTGACAATATGGTCTGCTGAACAGTCTCATTGGAAAAGAAAAGCATAAAAAGCAGAGGAATATTTTAAAAAAAAAAAAGATATATTGAGAAGGATTTCCTGGTTATCCGAAATCCTTTCAATTCATTTATCCCACTGTTCTATTACAGAAAATGTGGAACGCACTTTTCCTACCCAGTTCCAAAAACTGTTGGCTAGGGGAATGCGCTCCACATTTTGTATTATAGGACAGTGGATTAATGGACGGACAGAACGTTGGATAGATGGGAATTTCTTCTCAATATATATAGTCCACAAGTGCCTGACGAAAAAAAATCAGATCTCCGAAAAAATTAATGAGGAACTAACGACATTTTCAATAAACTTTCAATCAGAATTTTCCAGCGATTGTAAAACGTCGGGATCAATAAAGAGTTGAATTTCAAAATGCATTACAAGAATTAAACATGTATGAAACTGAATACTCAATTAAGGGCTATTCAGATATGACATCAGCACAATTGGACAAGAGGCGACGAGGAGGTTTGTCAAAGCCAATGCAGAAAATATGCTGACATGAGTGGGAAGAAAAAAAGGGGGGATGGGGAGGAAGAGAGAGAATTGTCAAAAATAATATTTCAGTCGTCTCTACAATCCGTATTTAGAGAATCGTTGCCCGATTTTTTACAATTTTCGAGACGTTCTACCGTCCAATAGAATTAAAATGAAAATTTGAACGCAACATTTTCCTAAACTAGACTGACTCTGTACAAAAAACAAAGAATTTTATGCAAAATTTGTTTATCTCGATACTTGCCGATAAATGAACTAGAAACATATAATACTTCATCTCCAAATAGAACGGAATAGCGAATAATAAATAACGGAAGTATAAATGAAATAAAACCGACCCAATGTACTATTAAAATTTCAGACTAGAAATAAAATATAATTTTCGATCCCAGGACAGAAAACTATTACTTGTAATTCGACGAGGCTTCAATCTTGGCATAATTTGTTAAATAAAAACATCAATATGAATCTAAATATATATTTCATTCTACTTTTCTCCGCTCCACCGATATTTACCTCGGAATCCTAAACTTCGGCCATTTGGTGCTCCTCGATACAAAATAGTTTCCAGGTAGTTTAACCCATTGTTATTAATAATATTAAATCCACAGAGTAATTCAATCTGCTTCCAACGATGAACTCTTTCTTGCAGCTCCGCTGTAACTTCATTCAAAGCTGTTCTGGCCTCGACGATGCTCTTATCAACCTCATCGATGGACTTCCCGTGAGTCGAAACAAATGCTCCCACAAGGCTAGATCTCTTCTTTCGTAATTTCTCACACTACAATAACAATAAATATATTAAACACTCTCTCTTATCGTTGAACATGCCAATGCGCATATGAGCAGTATTTTTAGTTTCGAGAGTTCTCCATATCCACCAAGGAACATCATAAATGCTCAGAGTTTATGGCTCTCCTAAAATAAGATGAGGAATAAAATGAAGATAGGTAAATAAAATATGAATTACCGCTTCGCGAGCTTGCTGCAGTTGCTTCTCAGCTGCTATCTTCTTCTTTATGTATCCTTTGTTCTCAATTTCGTGGGTTAGTTGGAGCCAGTGCTGCAGACCAACTGGTGGCGACCAACAGCGATCCTCTAGTTCTCCTTCTGCACGTTGCAGCTCCAACTTCAACATCTAATGAATGAGAAAAGTAAAATTAAAGAGATAGTATTTTCACTCCGCTTTTAATATCACATGTACCGGGCAAAAGAGGATTCTAGTTTCCATTAAAAATATCTAAATTTAAATATTTTATCATACTGTATTGAACAATTTTCTCCAGATTCTTAAAAAAAACAAAGAGTCATTGTCGCGAATTTTGATGGGAGCCGTTTGCTGGTGTCTGTCGATGGTTTTTATAATTTATCTATCAACAAAAAAATGGTCTAATAAAAAATGGTCTGGCAACGCCAAAGAAAATACAATTAGAAAACTAGATAATTCCCATATTGAGATGAAGAGAAAACTCATGAAACGTCGAGAAACGATAGAAATTATTGCCTAAAAATGAATATTGAACTATGAACAAAAATATTACTTCAATTTCTTGCTTCAATTGAGACACTTCGAGGTCAGAATATGACGTATGCATTCCCATATTCTCACCCTGCAGTTTAGCCTCGAGTCTCTGTTTCTCTGTTGCTGCACTAGCCTGTTCCAATCTCGCCCTTTCAAGTTCTTTCTAAAATTGAAATAACAAATAAATAATGAGTCTTACAAAAATCATAAATGTAATTTTATCGTAAAATTCCTTTGCCATTCGTTAGCTCTTAGTCTTAATCAATAAGGAGATAATAGCACAAGCCTCATGTATGATTAATTAAGCAAATACAAATAAGATAAGAGTATACTCAAAGAAGAATATACCCACAAGAATTAACAACTGTCTTTGTTCCATAAATTACAAAAGTAAATAAAGTACACCTGCAGGTCCTCCAACGCTAGTTCAGCTTTGTGCAGACCCTCCATATCCTTCATCATTCTCTTCAAATGTTTCTGAGAGCTCTTCTTCTGCTGATAGGCGTACCAGCAGCCAATTAAAGCTCCAAATAATAAAGTTATGAGTATCAAATCCTTAATGCTGTGTCCGGTGTCTAAAAATTGTCCCAGTAAATCATCAACGACACTCTCAGCAAAATTCTAAAGAGTTCAGCTCGTCATTTCGAGCCCATTTATTTACTAATAAATAGTATACTTATATAATTACCCTTCGGTGGTCCAAATAGAACAACATCCATAGCTTTTAGGGCAATTTTTTGTTTATGAATTGGATCTTTAATCCCAAGAACATTACTAAGATAGTGCATATTATTCACAGCCAATCTGAATCAGAGAAAAATTAACAAAATGAGAGATAAAAAAATCACAATCATGAATAATAAACTCACCTAGGAAGAGTAGCACCGGTGACACGATGTTGTATAAAATTAGGAACGTATTGTGGAAGCTCAACATTAGTAGTAAGCCATTCAGAAGTCTGTTCAATCGTCCAATTGTGTACTTCAGACCTCAGCCAGGCCTCCCATAGCTCCCTAACACTAATATGCATGTCATCATTGTGATGGAAGGCACGTTGTCGTCTCTCGTAGCCTGCTTCGTACTGCAGCTCTTCCCTGAGAAACTAAAACCCATCGAAACAAAAATTAATAGAAGAAAGTAATACTAGCGCCTGCTCAAAGACAAAAATTGGCAGTTATAATAAAAATGTCTCTAGGGACGTAATGGAGTTTTAATGGGCATTAAAAACTATAAATTTAACAAACAATTGTTTGTTAACGTTTCGACTGCTGGATTCTTCACCAGGATAATTTAATTTTATGCAAATTAATCTTTTATGGAGGCATAATATTAATATTGACAGTCCTCCACAACAATAAGGGCTTCAGTTTATAAAAAAAATTGGGTAGAGGTGGAAAAATAATTGCAACGTTGATTAAATTGTCATGATGCTCTGCATTTCAAATTAATTAAAAACGTAGAGATAAAAATAATCACTGAATAAAGCCTTTAACTCAAATTCCGTATTACAATAAACATGACCTAGCCTCAGGTCGCAGCAATCGTGAATAGAGTAAGAGCAATAACCCGAGAAAAAAAATAAGAACGTGAAGAAAACTAAAACGTACAAATGACAAAGAAACTGTTTAATTACCTCGTAAACTCACTAGGCGTACACGGATTATCACAAACTACCGGTACCAAAGGTAAAACGAAAAATACTGACGGGCAATAGTGAATGCCAGAGGAGTAAGATTATTGGAAAACTACGAACGGTAGAATCAATAGACGTAAATTGATTGAAAGCAAACAATGACAGATCGAGTGAAATACTTTACATCATCGGACTCAGATAGATCAACGTCGCCATCGGCATCATCGTCCAGTTGACTGTGGAGAGATTTAATTGCCTCAAGACCAAGACGATCGTGTGATGCCATTGTTATGCACGCCAAATCATCATTGCATGTGTCAACACCTGTAAAAGTCATTAAAAAAGATAATGATCCATCAACAATTGTCCACTAATCAAGATAAGAGAGATAAATACCCAAGATCTGTTGCTTACTGGACTGGGCACTGTCATGTGCCACAGCCTGAGCAATTCCATCAGTGAGTGTTGTTGAGAATTTTGTTGAACCCTTTGATCCATCACTCGAGCGTGGCTGATAACCTGTGCTTGCATCTAATGCACCACCACTAGCAACAACCTCAGCAAAACAGAGGCACAACAATCGAAGACCATAGATCACGATTAATTCGACGTTCGCCACTGATCGCATCTCTCAAGTTAACCTCAACCCAAATTATTTTTTTTCCTTTTTTCAATGCTCAACTGAAGAATTCAATCCTCAATTTATTGGCAATTATTCGTTGCTTTTGGGAGAGGACAAGTGTTCTGACAATTATTACGATTGGCCTGGAGGGGAGGGGGGGGGCCACTACTTTCGACAATTTTTACACCTCAAGGACAATATCTCAGAGGGCATTAATGATTTATTTGTTCTGGGGAACACTATGAATTAATGCTTTAATCAATTCTTTGAATTTACTCTGGATATGTAAACCGTGTTGGCTCTTCTTCCTCGTCGTATGATTTTCCTGATTGCCCCATCAAGACCCTCTTGTTTTGATTCAATTGACTTCACTTTTTTTAGTGATAATGTTTAATGAAATATTTTACGTATGCACGGCCCTCACAGTCTCGATGATATTTGGATTTATTGGCAATTGTTTCAGCAAATTATTTCAATTATCAATCCTCTTTTTTTTTAATTAAGTACACTTGGCTTTGGGCACGACGAATGAGGGGAATCAGATGTTTCTATCAAGGCCACCGACACTACCACCACGGGCTAACGCGGAGGATGAAGAAAAGGGAGAAAAAAGAGAGCTAGAAAAAATTATTATCATGGATTATGTTGGACGAGCCAAGGTGGCACACTTCGTACTTGGCTTCTCAAATATCATCGCCATTTTGGATTGTGCGAGCAGCGGTAGTGGCTTCCTCTTTTCAAACTAATCATCGAAACGTCGTCTCAATCCTGACTAATGCGTAATGACTGATTGCAGTTAATCAATTATAGTTGAAAATTAATAAAAGAAAGCATCAGGTGAAGAGCACAAAAGATATGAGTCTTATAATAATTTCTAAATTCACGTTATGAATTTTACTTGAGTTTGAGGTTAGGATACCATCCGAAACGAAAATGGCGACTTCCGTTCGCCAAATTCAAGTGTTGGAAACAACGAAGAGAAAAACAAGTCTGTCCTTACCGGATTGTCCCGGTGAGTTGAAATATTTGTTACAATAATGGATATAACCTCAACTCTATAAATGACCCGGAATGGACTACAAATAACGTCATAATTATCGCGATTTAATAATAGAAATAATTCAAGTCCATTGGGAGAGGGTGAGGAAGAGGAGATTGAGCAGGTTAGGTTAGTATTAGATTGCATCGACAGTGTTAAATAGCCTCAATTACGAATGATATTGCAACAGTAATCGCTTGTTTACATGAACCGGTTGCGAGTGTCAGTGGGATGATTCATCGGTGTTGAATTTCATAAGTCTGTAATTCATTCTGATGAGAAAATTCTCCATCCCGTGGGGTCTTCAACAATCATTTCAATGGAAAATCCCAGAAGATTTGACGATGCATTTGTTTAAGCATTGGCGAAGCATATGATGCTGTTTATTTTTTGGAAGCATTGACTGAATTTATCAAATTGCTTGGTAAATAATCCATCCATCATTGACATGCGGCAGCCGGTTCAACAAGTGACAGTGTTCAAAAACCTTTGGACTCCATATTTACATCGTAAACGGTCACGTGGATCCCTCTGATTGTCCAATGGCAGCCTGTCCTCTGTATTTTTCTGTTGTCTCCGCAAACCCGAGCTGTATCATGAGTTGTTTACATGACAGATAATCCGGTTGACAATAATACGTGGGTTGAAAATTCTCTGAAGCATGTTGACATTTACGTGAACCTATTGATGCTTGAAAGCTGAGTGGAATTTTTGGGAGAATATGATCGTGAGTTAATTCAGTAGCTCTCCGAATCAAAAGGGGAATAATGGAGAGCCAGAAAGATGATGAGACCCAGGGGTTCATACCCTTGAAGAAGGATGAAAGCAGCTCGTCGACGAGCGACAAGCCAACGGATTCTAAGAATCCGCAGGCCAAAATTGTCAGGGGCACGAAAAAAATGAGAATTGACTCTACTGATTCCAATCAAATTGCGGAGAAGAAAGGTAACAATATCTTGATGCTTTTAACCCCAAAGTTGAATTGAAAATTATTAGTTTTTCTTTCCATAATTCGGTTGATTGGACCTTCATTGAATAATTTAATTTGGATTTTCAGTTTATCCATTCATCAGGTAATTATTCGCACTTACGCGCACTTACGTAGGAGAAAATTTAATTGAACATCTGAGCGAATGGACTACACAATCTTTTAGAATTCTCTGAAAATATAATAGGTTTTTTTATAAGAATTCTGCAGAGAACTTTATGTTTTTTGTCGTTTTCTGACAGAAATTCTAGACGAAAAAGTTTATTGACGCTGAATGTCTATTAAATTGTTCTTTTAAAATTGTTGAGCAAAAATTTGCTAAATTTTTTCACTTGGATTGTTTAATGCTAAGCAACAGCAAATCCAGTGGAAGAAATTTGGAAACATTTCACTCCATAATTTAAATTGAAAAAATCTCAATTTGAACAGAATTCCCAGAAAATCCTCTAGGCGTTTGGCAGAATTTTCATAGAATTCTAATTGTCTATTAAATGTGGATCTTGTAGTGTTTGTTGGGGGAATTCTATCGTGAACTTCATAACGGTCTTCAGTTTTTTTTCAAAACTCACGAGTTTTCATTAAAAGAAAACTTGATAAAGTTAGGTAGAGTTTGCAGTAAAAGATATAGCCAAACAATTTCAGTTCTACCGACGATTTGGTTTTATGTCAGGTCCTCAGGGTGATTTTATGTAATGAATTTGCACTGCATATTACACAACTTTCCACGAGATTATCTTTAAAAAAAAAATATGAAAACGTGATCAATGTTTCTGTAGAAGCAATTTTATTTAAATTCTGCATTTGCTTATGTCTCTTATTGTACAATTGAAGAAGATCAGAATTCAATGGATAAAATATCAATGGGAAAAATTTGTCAATTTCGCATTCGAAACAAATCTCGAAAAAGTTGCACAATTTTTTGAAAAGACGCTAAGAAAATAATTTTAAGCTTGTCAACCTTTTGACCTTCATTTGGAGTTCACCCCGTGGAGATTTGCGACAATCATAATATAAAATTCCTGAATTTTTATTGAGAATACCGCGATTTATCCTTTTTAGGAAAACAAAAAATTAATCATTTTCTATGTACATGTTCTTTATTCCAATTGCTTCAGGGAAAAATTTTGGCTAGAATATTTTGTTTTTTGTCATGCCTTATTTTTCTTTGTCATATTGTTACATTATTATGAATTAGCAAATTTCAAATTTATCCAATCGTGATTTACGTAACAATGGACGCTTGATTGACAGTTATTATTGCCCTAACCCTGACGGACCCGTCGATTCAAATTCGACTGACCGTCGATTCTAAGAATCTAGTGATCCGCTCAGTCGATTGCCACTCGATCGATGGTCGATTGTGATGCCGAGTGCAGGTAGCTTAAACGACCTACAATCAAATTTACTGAAAGTCGATTGCGAGCCCATTGAAGCTGGACATCTGTTGAAATCGAGTCTCAATGTGAATTTCATTTCGATTGAAACAATTTCCTTATAATCTGTTTTTAATCGACTTATACTCGATTCCAGCAGATTTCCAGGGTGAATTGGATTGTAAGTCGTTTAAGCTACCCAGACGCGACATCACAATCGATCAACGATCGAACGACAATCGACTAAGCGCTTCACTCGATTCTTAGAATCGACAGGTCCACCACCACCTAACGGACGCATCGATTCAAATTTGACTGACTGTCGATTCTAAGAATCGAGTGAGCCGCCTAGTCGATTGCCACTCGATCGATGGTCGATTGTGATGTCGAGTGTAGGTAGCTTAAACGACCTACAATCAAGTTTTCTGGACGTCGAATGCGAGTCGATTCAAGCTGGACATCTGTTGGAATCGACTCTCAATGTGAATTTCATTTCGATTGAAATAATTTCCTCATAATCTGTTGTTAATCGACTTATACTCGATTCCAACCGATTTCCAGCTTGAATCGACTCACAATCTACTTTCAGGGAACTTGATTGTAGGTCGTATCAGCTTCCCAGACTCGACATCACAATCGACCAACGAACGAATGACGTAATCCTCACATTCCTGGGACCATCGAAAGCAAAGATCCAAAAATACTGAATTAATACCTGGTCTCACTTCTAGATAACAAAGACGAAGAGGGCGACACAAAAATCGTACGCTCCTTCAAGCGCTCCTGCGAGCTATGGTCCCTAGAGGACAAGAACACCTTCTTCAAAGCCGTCAACGAATTCGGGAAAGACTTCGATGCCCTCCAGGCCTACTTTCTAGCCCAAGGTAAAAAGAAAGGCCTCCCCGAGACGATGATAAAGAACAAGGAGCAAATCCGCCACTTTTACTACCGAACTTGGCTGAAGATCTCCAAACACTTGAAGTTCTCGGAGGACGTGAAAAAAGCCACCCAAGAGATATACGGTCTGATAAACTACGGAGAACTCCGGAGGAAACTCCCCCGAATCCACGAGAAGGTCCTACTGAAGCTCAACGAGCTGATCTTTTGGGGCTCGACACAGGTTCGCTTACGCGGTAAAACCATGAGAATCAAAACCCCCATATGCAGAGCCCTCAGAAAGCTCAATCAGCTTGAGGACTGGCAGGAGGAGATAAAGCTCCCTTCCCGAGTAACCGTAGAACTTCGTCCTGGGAACAACTCCACCTGGTGGGAGGTGCAGGCACACGCCATGAATCCACGCGTGCGCACCCTCTTGCCGATCCAACGAAGACTTTCAACTCTACTAGCCTTTCTTCAGCAACGTTGGAAGCCAGCTAAGTACAGAATTTCTCCAAACTTGGAGAACGAAGTGCTGGATCAGAGGGACCCAAAACTGCTGAGAGTGGCTCCTCAGGAAGGTACGAAGATCGCTCTACCCATGGTGAATTTGGGGGAATATCTCACCAGCAATAGTGTCAGCTTCAACTCCTACGAGGGACGTCTGGGACTGAAATCATCTAGAGTCGAACTGCTGGGCTCGGTTCAGCATTTGAAAGGAGTTGGCAAAAAGTCCATCAAGAAGAAAACGGACAAGCGTGTCCAGAGTTTGCCAGAGGAATGCTCCATGACCTTGTTATATGGGAACAGTGACCTCGATGGGGTTGAAGCTAGCAGTATAAATTTAGAGAAGAATCTCTTTGCTTCTCATGTGGAGAAAAATTCGGTAGAAATATCGACAGAGCCCAATAGGTTTCCAGGGAGGGAAACGGTGGAGAGGATTCGTGAAGGCTGGACTATTGACGAGGCGAACAGTATTACAGTTGGGGATTTGTTTCTGATGTTTGGGAAAGACAGCAAAATCACTCTGGAGTACTGGTGGGACGTGCCTGGTGGCCCTGAGGGGGCCCGAGGTAGAGCCAGGCAGGATGACGGAGGACTGTGTCTTGCTTTAAGGAAGCTTCTTTCGATTGCCAAACATAATTATGGAACCAGCAAGGTTTATGAGAATACTGGGAGTAACGAGACTGTGATATCGTCGAGGGTACCCTCGGCTAAAGAGTCGACATTCAGACGGCCACTAATACCACAGCCTTATCATCAGATTGGGCGACATGATGCTTTTAAAACACAGTTGGATAAGTTTAAGACTAGGTTTAGTAAACGGGGGAGGACTGTAAGGCAGAGGAGTCTTATTGTACAAAGGACGAGTCCTGTGGTAGTAAGGCAGGAGGAGGTGCAGGAAAAAGAGGTGCAGATGGAGGTGGATGGAGATGGAAATGAGGCGAGTGCTGAAGTTGAGTTGCCTCAGCAGCCTGAACAATTTTTGACTGCACTCGGTGGGGCTTCGGAAGCATCGAATTCGATTATCACTAGTGCTACGCAGATTTTGAAGGAGGGCGAGGGGCAGTGGCTGAACAGTGAAGTTGCTGATTACTCGTTGAGTAGCTTCTTGGGGCAATTCGAGTCGCCAGTTAAGGGGTCACAGAGGAGTCATGCTGGCACGAGTCTTGGCGATGGTCGACCTTCGTCTGATGTGAGTATTTCTCATACTGATGACCATCAATCATTACATTTAATTGATCAGGGGGGGGGGGGGATATTTGGATTGGAAGAGTTTTTTCTATTTTTTGTTGCATTCAAAAATTATAAAGGTAGGACTTTTTATTTAAATATAGCTGTGAGCTTATTTTTTTTTAGGAATATCTTGAAATTTAAGGGAAATAATTATTATTTGTGTTAACCGTTTTTGGCAGAGCCAATTGGTTATCCCAGCCGAAATCAAGTTAAATCGTTCTTCTACTTCACGACTATTGGAATATGTTTTTATTGGAATATGGAGAAATCCACTGAGTATTATATAATATTTCTTTGAAAAATAAACTTTATTTAGCACGAGGAAGACACAACTGTTCACGAAGACAGTGGTCGAAAGACTAAACTAAAGACTAAAAAAGCGACCCGGTTAGTCGATTGTCATTCGATCGTTGGTCGATTGTGATGTCGAGTCTGGGTAGCTTAAACGACCTACAATCAAGTTCCCTGAAAGTCGAT
>JAPYZM010000988.1:0-22447 GCA_030522845.1 Psyttalia concolor
GCGCGGGGGGGCGCGAGGAGGCTGGGATTAATCATAATTTACTCGGGCGTCCATCGGAATTGGAGGGAGAGCACGGAACGACGTGGGAGAGGGCTAACGGGGATTTTATTTTCGTTTTTTTTTTTATTGGAAGGGAGTTTATGGGGAAAATGAATAATCGCGGGGGGAGTGGGGGGATTTATGGGAGGAATTCGGGTGGAATTTGGGGAAGAGTTAATTTGGGGCGAGACGCGGAAAAATCTGGGCTTCGTCCTGGGGTGAGTCTTCAATTTTTTAGGATTTTTGGGAGGAGTTTTTTTTTAATTTTTATTCGGCAATTTTATATTAATTATTCAGGTTTTCTTTTATGAGAAAATGAAAAATTATAAAGTAAGGGGGGAATCGGGATTGAACTACCAGTCGTCCCACTCTCTAGGGGAGTCCATGGAAAAAAAATATTTGGCGGAGTGAAAAAAATGATTTTCCATTCATTTTGTCCCCCCTCGCGTGAGATGAAATTTCTTATTTTTCTCGCGTTTCAATGGATGAAAATACAAATTGTAGGTGTCTTAAAGCGCTTGGTAAGTCCCATTGAACCACTTTAAATCCTAATCCAGCGTAGCTTGCGCGTTTGTGGGTCATATAATCCGAGCGCATGGAGTTGTAACGCGCGTTTATATAAAGACGCGAGTGCAGCGATGCGTGTGACTTTTGAGATCCCCTAAACCCGAGACGTTCTTTTTTTTTCCCCCCGGCTTTTTTATACCCCAGTTATAGAGTTCTCTGTTACCCTGGGGGTTTTTATGCCGAATCACCGGTGGAGATTATCTCGTGGAATTTTGTAAATGCACAGCGCACGCTTACTTGGCGCTAAGATCGCAATGCGGGGACTTGTGTTTGGGGAAATACGGGTTTTCCGGTTGAGGGGAGATATTTAACGAAGCGATTTATTTATTTTTTTTTATGCCCCCGGGGAAATAACGAAAAAACCATCGGCGATTCTGGACAATGCGGGTACCAGAGGACAAATGAATATTCGGATATCCATTTGGATATTCGGCCCCTGGGTGGGCGGAAAAAAATATTGATTTGTCATTTGTCGGGGGGAAAAATATCAAAAATCGGTTGAATAATTTTTTTGGGCCTCTCAAATAATTTATTATCGAAATTTCGATTATTGTAGTCATTCATTGCTTGCTCTTGCTGGTAATTAGATTTTTTTTTTCCTGGTAATGAGGATGACTGAGAATTCCAATCGGCGCCTCAACGAGGCAAAAATCGCAATAACCGGAAATTGGTGAATTCCGCGGGTGATTTTTACGGTCAATGTGGGTGGCAGGCGGAACCGGGGAAATTACGGTCTCGGGATTCTTGTTTGAAAATTTTGAGCAAAGCCCGAGGCACTGCGGGAAGACTCATCGTGCCGTGAAATGAGCCCACCCAAATCAGGATATTATCCCTGTTGCCTCAGCAAATGAGAATAATGAGAGCCGAGGAATGCTTCATTGCTTCTGTTTAACGAAAAACGAGGTATCATCATTTGGAGATCGACAATGAGAGAAAAAAACTGAGATAATGATGGAATTAAAGTGAAATGAATGAGATCAATGTCAACAGGAAGCGCCCGAGGGAGATAATTTTGTGAAACCCACGAAGAAAACAAAAACATTATTCGATTCTTTTTTCCGCGACTCCATTTATTTTGTTTTTACTAAATAACATTGCAGATCTGTTAATATATAAACGAAGCAGTCAGAGAAATTTGGAGATTATTTTGTGAGATCCTCGAGGAAAACAAGGAAATTATCCAATCAATTTTTTTTTCGCGAGTCAATTTATTTTGAATTTTTACTTTGCGAGGAATTTATTTAATTTGGTGAATTTCGGGGGGTGATGGAGCTGAGTAGCTGACAATAAAATATTATTAATTTATGAATGATGTTGTTAAAGAAAAATACCCAATTTCACAGGAAAATTCCGTCGAAAAGTCGTGATCTCTCAATTCAACTGGGGCTCTCCCAGATAATTGCATCATCGAGAAATAAATCCGTGAAAAATCACCACTCGCCTCCCGCCAAAACACGCTCAATATTTCCCCCTCGAGCTTTAAAAATAATTCGTTAGTTCTAGATCGAAATAATTTCCACGGCCTCAAGTGCATAATTTCTACGCTAACCACAACTCCCCGGCCCACGTGTGTCCACAAAATTTGGATTTTTATTCAGTCGAATTCTCCCCGCGATTAGTTCCAGTGGAGCTGTATTTTTCCGTTGAATAACGTTTCACCAGATATCGCTGGCTTTAACAAGACCAAATGCTCAAGGTGTTCCCCCAAATGAATTCCATTTAATAGCGAATGAAAATGCCAGTGACTGCGCGTCACGCCAATTTCGTTCGTTTTCGAAGGTATAAAGACCCGCGAGTGAATGGAAAAAAAAAAGGAGAGTAAAAATGTTTCTGAATCTTTTTTTTTTTCACTCCAAAAGGACCACCCGTTCCGCTGAATTAGAGTTTATAAAGTATTTCAGGTTTTCTTTTTATTATTTCCCTTTGACGACACACCGATTTTCTGACTTCTCGCCTCGGCCCCGCCACTTCTAACAACAGTAGTTCAACGATTTTTACGTTTGAGGAAGGAAATTGGTAGGCGGCGTACCTTTGACACTTTGAGAAGAATTTCCCGAGGCCGGCAGGAACTATTCAACGGATCTCTCGTAATTTCCGTGACGACAGATCACTCCAGGCCCGCCGGTTTTTGTCCAAAAGTAGTTTCTTTTTTTTTCTCTTTCATTTTTTGATTTTTCATTCCGGGGATTTTCCAGCGACAATGCCCAATTTTGCGGCGACTGTCGAGCTCTTCGGGAGCTTTTCGGCAATCGGAGCGAGGAAATTTTTTTGAGAGTGTTTGGATTGGGGGAAAATGAGAGCGAATTCGATGCGTTGATTATAGGGTGACAGTGTCAGTGTCACTGGGAATTTGAGACGGATAATTATAGAGTTCTATTTCAATTAATTTTTGACGGTACAAGAAAATTAATGAAGAGGAATTTATGTGGGGGATAATATGGTATTATATTTTTTAAGAGGTAAATAATTCTCATTTCATTGGCATCTCCAGCTGTTGAACTTGACAAAAATCGAGATTTAACCGTTCCCGTAAAATTTGTCGATTGTTTAATAAAAATTATCTAAACGCGTACATAATTTTTGTTAAGTATTGGGAATTTTCCTGTGCGGTTGAGTAATTACAAAAAAATTAATTAAAATTGTTAGAAAATTCTCTGCACTAAAATATTACGATTGATAAAAAAATTAAAAGCATAAATGTTTAAATGCTGAAGCAAAAGTAATTGTTCTACTGTTTCAACACCGAAACGTCTGTTTTTTCGAAAATCATCATTACTATTTTTTTTTAATTCCCAAAGTAGAAAAAACGAAGCAATAATTGTGCTCGTAATTATTTTTCGGACGTGATTTCTCATTTCGACCGGGCCCCCCGATAATTCGAGGATCATTAATGATTCACGTACAGCAAGAGAGCCGGAGTGAACGAGGCTTACAACTCGACTCGTTTTTTTTCCCCCGGATTTTTTTTTTCCCTCCGCTAATGCTCGAGGGTTTGTTGGGCGCTGATGGGGCACTTGTTCTGTTCTGTTACGGAGGTGCACGTGTTCTAATGGACGTCTCCCTCCCCCCCAAGAGGCGATCAAGGGTACAAAAAGAGGAGAGACAGAGGGAGAATAAAAAAACGATCAATCTCTGGACAGGACTCGATGGAGTCGCCCAGTAGGAGTTTCGAGAGTCAGGGACGGAGTGGGAAATCCTAAGAAAATATTGATACGAGTGCGGACGTGGAAAAACAGAAAAATCATATTTTCTCTTCAGTTGATGGGTTAGCATGAGCGGCTGGAGGGACTCCAGTGGATATCCCAAGAAATTCCAGACGAGAAAATCAATGTAACGACCGATTTTACCCCATTACCAAAAAAAATTGTTTTCCCAGCAAAAAAAAATATTTAAAAATTCGCCACGTCTCGGGAAATCCCCCGCAATCGAAGCAATAGCAGTAGATGGAGGTGCAGAATTTTTATCAAAATTTTCTTGACAATTTTTTTTATGCAAAGCAGAAAAAATGAAATTTTTCATTAAAAAAATTTTTTTAAATGGGAAAAATATTCACTACATCCTCGCTATCTCCTGAGTTAATCTCGAATCCTCTCGCTCCCCATCTCGGCCACTGAGACGTACTCTGACTCACCCTTGCACGTGTTCAATTCTAGCCCCTGTCCCGAGCCCCCTCAGAAAAAAAGAAAACACCTCAAAAGGTCTTCCTGACTGTCCGTTTCTCGGTGGACCCTTTGGTTTACCGCTCCGCCCACAAGATCCCGGAGAGAAGAATCGAGGGAAAAAAGAAGAATCGAGAGAAATATCTCGAGGCCCTAAAAATGGTTTTCCCGGCATTTTTAATGTTCCGACATTTTTTATTGTCATTTTTCAACTCAATGTCCATTGAATTTATTGGGAATTGAGGGAGGACGATAGTTAACGTCCACCAGGAGTCTCTATCGTACGTGAAAGCCAGGGGGCCACTGTCACTGAGCCGATGAATTATCGGGCGGAGGGTGGGAGGAACTGGGACTAACGATGGGGCTGCTACCGGGCGTTATGTGGGCCCGACACGACTTTAAAAAAAATACCCAGGGGATGAATACGCAGAATTTCTTTCAATACCAATCATTATTATTTTTCAATCAAAAATTCCCGTCCATCCCAGAATTTTATTTATTTATTTTTTCCGAAGTCGTTAGAGTCGTTTTTCATTCATTTTCACCAATTCATATTCACTCCATTTATCAATAATTTGCGTTGCGATTAAAACAATTTAAAAAATTTTCAGTGGCTCATTTTTTTTATCCAAAAAAAAAAATAGAAAATGCAGTTTACGAGGAAAAAATTCCCCGAGCCACTGGACAATTGTAATGTCCCGAAGATTTATGAATCACTCGTCCATGAAAAGAAAACTAGACTGCCGATTTTTTTTTAAGATCCCCCCCGCGGTAAAAAAAAATTGAATAAAAAAATCTGCCCGGAAGTGCGTTCTTCGCGAGGTCAGGCCAATTGAATTGAAAAAAAAATGGTTCAAATTTCTCATTCTATATAAAACCCCTCGAGTCTTCGATCTAATGCGCGACTAAAAAAAAAAAGGCGAGAGCCAAAAGACGTTTTTTTTCCTCTCATTCTGCCCCTAATGAATAGAGCGTCTGGACCGAGACCGGGGAAAGCCGAATAGACAGGATACCCCGATGACACGGTCCGACTAATCCGCAGATAGAAATCTCTGAGCTGCTACCGGTCAGCGATACACGTCCTCCAGAAGAATAAAAAAAAGAGAGAAAAAAAATGCGTGCGGGTGGAAGCTGCTCCTTTCGAAGGAGGAGAAGAGGGGAAAAAAAGTGGATAATTTATAACGATAATCCTTTGAGAATGGAATTGTGCTCGGTACCGCGACCCGCAACCCCAATTTTTTTTCTCCTCTTCTGTTGGTGAACGAATTTGAGATCGATCCTCGGGGAGGCTCTGTTTATTTAGGCGCAGGACCAAGGAAGCGAACGCTCGGTCAAAGGATCTCGTGTGTTTACTTAGGAACATAATGCAAGGGAGACGTTTATTTCCACTCCGGGTTTTACGTGCACTCGTCTTTTTTTTTTTTGGTCCACTCATTTTTCGAATCTTCGGGGAGTTTGCGATGTGGCTCACGCGAGGAGTTCGGTATTTGATATTGGGATGATCGAGGGGTAATGCACTGGGATCATACCGATATTTCGAGTGTTTGATTTTCGAATGGTCGATTATTGTCGGAGTGTCAATATTTTTTTGGAATTATCTGAAGAGGGGGCTCGAGCCGTTCAATCGAGAGAAAACGAATTATTTCATTGATTTCCTAAGAATTTAGGGAACTTCAAGTCGAGATCTATAAAAATAAAATTGCAGGATTTTTTAAAGGACTTTTTTATCAACTGAGAACGCTCAGGCAAGCCCCGAGAGCCCCGGGGATCGATTCAATTTTTTTTCGAATCGAAATTCTGATTTTAAATAAAAATTTCAATGTTACAATTTTTTTCCCGAGACGAATCGACTTATTTCATCGATTTCCTCGGAATTTAGCGAATTTCAACTCGAGCTCTATAAAAAAAAATCGCAGGATTTTTTTCCGGACTTTTTTTATCAATTAAGAAGCTCAGGCAAGCCCCGAGAGCCCCGGGAATCGATTAAATTTTTTTTTGGATCGAAATTCTGATTAGAAATAAAAATTTTCCTGCGACAATTTTTTCCCCGAGACGAATCGACTTATTTCATTGATTTATCGGGGGAAACAAAATAGAATTTTCCCAAGGAATATTTGATTGGCAAAATTATATTCTTTTCCTCCCCCTTCAACCCCTGAATTTTCTAGGACAACAGCACGTGCTAGGGCCGCCCAGACAAGCCTAGACGAGCTCGAGAAAATCCACCGAATGAATTCAATTTTTCTCCTCTCACCCTGACCTTGATATATTATGTCAACTCCGCGTTATCGTCTCCATTCCTTATTGAAAGCTGCACCTGGAAGATGCAGGCACGAACCTGCAGGATGCACGCGAGAGGAAGAAATAAAAGAGAGACAGAGAGAGAGAGAGAGAGAGAGAAAAAAACATCATTGCGTGAGAGAGTTTTTTTTCACTCTCCCAAGAAGTCCAAGTGTTCGCTCATAAAAGAGTCGAAACAAGTCTGAACTTGCACGAGCCGATTTGGTGCACGCAGGTATATAGTTGCACTGTATACCTTGTTTGTTACGAAGAAGGGAGAGTACAAAGGCGATTGCAAAAGTCGGGATATTTTTTTATTTATTTTTTTCCCTCCCAGTGGATGGCAGAGAAAAAAAAAAGTGAGAGATACGGTGGGGATGTTTTGAAGGAATTGTCACCGAGGATGCGTGTCCTATAACGCCTCATTGAGATTCCGGCGCACGTACTCCGGATCTCCGGATCCCACCGGAAGTTTACAGAATGAATGTCCTTTGATAATTGATTCTGAATAGGATGAATTCAGGGGTGGAGGCGGAGGGGAGAAGTCAAGACGCAAGAGCATCCCCCGAACTTTAATTTTTCCTTGGAAAATTAATATTTTTTCCTAGGACAATCTTAAAGCAAACTAACCCAATAAATAAATAAATAAGCCAAACCTTGAATTCATTGAATGAATTAATTAATTTTAAACCCCACGAGGAAAACTCTTTTTAGAAAATTCCATAAAAAGTTTCGTAAAAATTACGCGATCGACTGGGGCCTCATGCCATGAGTCCCAGTGAGGGTGCCCTTTAACCACACATTCTTCAATTTTTTTCTAACGTTCCGTCAAAATTGTTGAACATCCAGGAATTTTTTCATCAGTTCAAAGAAAAATAGGGTCTAGACGAGTCGCGCCGGCAGATTACGAAAACTATTCGGTAATTATTATTGTACATCTCTTGAAATTAAATCTCAGACACCGTTACCCTAACTGACTGCTCGCTTGACCTACAATTCAACCCTTTACCTGCCCACAATGTCGGCAAATCCCCCCAGAAGCCACTCCACTAGTGGTCCCAGCCGAGCGGGTTAACGGAAACGCTCAACAATAGTCAGGGAAAGGGTTGCCGCGTCGAGGGATTCACCTGTGAAAGGGTTAGACCAGGTACAAAACATCCGAGCGATATGACTCGAAAACAAGTGCACAAACCGCTACAACTCTAAAACCTCGAAAAAAAACTCCATTCCCTCCCGAGACAAAAAGACCCCAAATTTCGTCTCTTCGCATTTTTTCCCCTTCAAACCCTAAACTCCGGAAAAATTCAGGAAATAAATTGGAGAAAGAGTTTCCAAAGAACTGGAAATCCCCATCTGTACCGGAAAAAAAAAATCCAAAGGACCAGCTGCGAAAATTCCCTCTCATCGGCGAATGCTCAAAAAAAGAAAATAATAAAAATCGTACGAATTCACGTCATCGAGCGCGATCCACAGGTGGTAACTCAAATAAATTGGGGAAAAATCGTGGCGGGGGTGAATAAAAAAAATAATAATAATCAACAAAGGAGTTCCCCCCTTCCGATAGTCTCGAATGGAATCCGTTCCCCCAAAACGTCGAATTTCCCATTGTTGACCCTTTTTCTACCTGCCCCTCACCCGTTGGATGAAGAGGTGAATGTATTTCTCGGCATTAGATGAGGTTGAAGGGCCCCATTCACTTTATTCAAAAAAAAAATAAAATAAAATAAAATAAATCTTAGATATGCATCTGGGGGAATTTCAATGGGCACAGAATAACAAAATTCCACCGGAGATTTTCGTGATTTTGAATAATATTGCATTCTTTCCCCCCTTTCTCGAGGGCTCAAAGGATATGGAAAAAAGGGTCCAGTCAAAGGGGGGAGAATGGGGTTTCTTTTATGCTCGGATCATCTCGGACCGGTTCACGTCCGGGGCGACAAAGGAATTTAGATGGACAAGCGTTAAAAATACTCAATTTCTTTAATTCCCCCGTTTCCCCCCCTTTTTTGTTGAGAAATTCTTCGATTTATCAAACTTTCTTCACTTTTTCAGAATTTTTTTTCCTCCACATTTATCTCAGCAATTTTTTATATCCTAAAAGACATTCAAGTTTGCTCGATTGAATAAAAAAATTTCCAAAAATGTAAGTTTAAGAAAAGAAAGTAGTGAATTAATTTCAAGAGGAATTTTTTTTGCTGTCGTTTCGCGTTTTGCGGAGAAAAAAATTGGATTCTCGATAAATGTTGGGATGTTAAATATTCAAAATGGAAAAATTCGGAATGTACCCCCTCCACCCGCCGATAAATAAAGCCCCCCCAGGGAGGAGTGAGGGGGGGACACTCTTCCTCCAACCGTAGTAAAGATGAAATTCCAATTATGAGAGATTCTTATCGTAAACCGGTGCCCACCGCGATTACAGCCACCATAAAACTGAGAAAAGAGAAATACAGTAGTCAGTGATTCGTTATTCCTCTCTTTTATCTCATTTCACGTATCCCCGCTGGAATTTCTTTAATTTCCCATTCTCGGCGTCACACCCTTGATACTCCCTTATCTCCCAAGTGTATTCGGAGGTTACCTCCATGTTGGGAGATTACTTATCCATAAAAGCAAACCTCCCGGGCCGTGGGAGCGTTGATAATGGAAGAGATCATAAATTTGAGGTGGACAAAAAAGAAAAAAAATCGAGTGAGTGCAGGAAAATAAAAATTTACGCCGCGAAAAAAATCTATTTCTCCACTAAAACCCAAAAAAAAATAACAGTTTCTTTCACCCGAAAAAAGGGAATTTTTTAGAATCCATTCCAACTACGAAATTGGCTGATTTTTTTTCATTGCACTCTGAGGAAATTTTCTTCATTCCAAAAATCCCGGAAAATCCTTGTTTTTTCATTTCCCGAATTTCATCCGACGATTTTTTATTCCCCCGGCTACCAGACCAAAAAAATCGGGAATGTTTCATTCGCTAGACTCCAATCGATTACAAAATAAAAATGAGTAGACTCCGGGCGTTTGGATTCCCGAGAAAAAAAAAATTTAATTCAAGATATAAATCGATTATAACCCCCCCCGGAAAAAAAATCCGATCCCTCGGCCAAACCGTAACAAAACCCACTCTGTCCCTATCTCTCATCTCGAAAATCGGTACGATTACATGCGAACGTAGCGTGAAAGAAACAAGCCCCCCCTGCCCCCCCGGGCCCCTCCACACGTGTTCAAGAAAGGAAGAGTGGAGGAGAACTGGGCTTGAAATTCTCATTTTTTTTTTCATTCACTCGTTTAAAAAATTAAAAAAAAATTAAAAAAAAGCCCTACAAAGTGAGACGGAGGGAACACAGGTTGCACCTGCCGCTGACGTCACAACGGGAACTTCTTGTTTGTACGTGCAACTCCCTAGAGAGGCCCCGCGGGGGTCAACCACTACTGTTTCAACATATCTCCAGTCATTTTATCCCTTTATCCCTCGGTACTTTATTCACTCGGGTTTTTTCGCCTCTCTGACTTCTGGTTGGACATTGGCATTATTTATATGCTAATGAATGCCCGTGAAAAATAAAGGAAATGGGGGGGAGGGGGGGGGGGGGGGCAAAAAATATTAAAAAGAAGCAGAAAGAGATAAATGAATGGAGGACGAGCCTCGGGGGTACAGAAATAAACGCAACAACCGCCTACTTCGTCCTTTGTGGGGTAATAGTCGTCCCGATATAAGACGAAATTAAGAAAAAAAAAAATTCGCAAATTGGGAGAAAATTCGGCCGCTCGCAAAGCCACAATTTTATACCTCAGGATAAAGGAATTGCATTCATCACGCAAACTTTGTCGTTTATTGTTGGATTTTCAGAGGGGGGAGGGGGAGGGGTAAATCATTTTGTTTATTTCGTCGCCACCTGCAGGGATGAATGGAATATTGAGTTTTTTTGAACGCCTTTGTCGATTTTTGAAGGGGCCAAATTAGTCATGTCCAATTTTGGAGAAATTTTGGAGTGTATAATGTAATGTGGGATAATATGTCATTAGTTATTTAATTTATTTTTCCTTGAGGCTTTAAAAAATTTGAGATGGCAAAAAATATTTTGTTTGGGGCCCCGGTTGAAAACAAAAATAATCTAGAGCAATATTTAATCTAGATTGGGCCCTGATATTTAATAACTTTGAGTGATATCGATTGCCAAGGGAAACTTTAGCTCCTTCGGGGGGAAATCATTTTCTTTTGAATTGGAGGGAAATTTTTTAATTTGGAGGTCATAGTTTTATGAAACAGACCAAGAGGGGATTCATTACCCCCAAAGTAGCCGTTTATTCCTGGATTTTTGGGGTAATTTGGGTTATTTATTTCGCCACCTGCGTCGATGAATGAAATTTTCAATTTTTTTTTTGTCTCCTTTATTTTGATTCTCCTGGGCTTTTAGGGGCCTGATTACAATCGAGAATGAATTGCAATTCTGGGGGAAAACCGGTTTTGAATCTATTCGGTGTTTCGTGGACATGTGTAACGGGTGAATGTTTTTTTTTTTGTTACTCGGGCTACAGTGAGTTTTGATGAGAATGGGGGAGCGGGAGGGGCATGTTGATTGTAAACCGGTTATGGGTTAGAGTCAAGTTTAATTGGTACACTTGTATGAACAATTTTTTGTTAGTAAATTAATTTTACGAATATTTCAGAAGAAAAGTGAGATAATTGGAGAATTTATCGTCATCTTTTTGTCGGTCAATTACTAATTATTTTCGAGTTTCCCCTTTTTCCTGAAACGTTTAACAATTTTTTGTACAATTATTTCAAGCGCCGATGGTAGATAATCCATTTTGTTGATTAGTTTTTTTTAATTTTGAATGCTGTCAGTCCTCTCGTTTCTTTTGAAAGTTCGTAAAATTTTTTAAATAAAATATCTGACTCACATTCTCTCGTCCAACGCCGTCCAAGGAGACTCCCTCCCGTCCAAGAAACTTCCTAGGCGCAGTTGAGGAACTGGAAAATCCCAAATAAATAGTTATTAAAAAAAAACGGAAACTCAAAATAATAAGCAGAAAAAAAAATGTTTAACTTTCATAAAAATTAAGAAATGAAAACGTTTTTTTCTCTTAGTTTTTTCTAATAAAAATAATTATATAAATTCAATAAAATTAATTTGATTATTTATTGCCGCCCCCGACTCGAGAAAATTGTCTCCAAATATTCCGATAAATTGAAAATACAAATATTGAACTTACTATTCCCTCCAGCTTCACCCAAGGACTCCCTTCCGTCCAAGCTACCCGACGAGCGTTGGGGCTCTGCAAATAAATCCCCAAATAATTTAAAACACGTGAAAATCCTTGCAATGTCACGTAGCAAGTGCAATAGTACAACCCCAGGGGGGGAGAAAAATCACCCCCTCAGGTCGTCCCGCAGGTTTCGAGGGCTCATAAACTTCACCTGCTCTAAGAGCGTTGCAAGTGAAAACAAATAGTTTTACGGGGTTGTCTACCTGCGAGGGCAGGAGGGGAGCTCTGCGGATGTAGCGGAGAGGCCTAGAATTTTTCTGGGCATTTTACGGTGCAGTTTTCTCTCCCCCTAGCCAACGGAGAACAAGAGATTAAATGGAGATAACTGTTGGCTTGCTGAGGGGTCGGACCCCAGCAGGTCAACTGTGAGTGCTCAGGTGCACTTAGTTTATATTCAAAGGACTCACTAAATATTTTAAAAGCAAATTTTTCCAGCCGACGTCACTAACTCTCTCGGTTCGAAAATCTAGACACTAAAAAATAAATTCCCCGAATATTTCAATTTCCAGATTTTTTTTTGAGCCCCCTAATTTTTAGTTTGAGTAGTTTTTAAGGGGAGGGTTCCATAAAATTGATTTAAAAAAATTAGAATGCGCGATGTGAGATGAAATATGTTAAATATGTTTGGAAATGTCTGGAGAGAGAAAAAAAAGGAAATTAATGGTTGGAAAACGTGCCGAACACGTCCTCAGACGTGTGTCTAGACTCCGGGGAAGGGTCGCCATGCAGACGTGTGCAGGCAAGTGCCACCCCACGGGGTCTGACTTTTCTCTCGAAAATCGTTTGGTTTTTCGGGGCGAAAAAAAAACAAGAGTCTTAATGAATTCGGGGGGAACTGGTGGCCGAAGATTGCGGCCCAGTTGGACCCCCTACAAAGAGCCTGGGGAGGAAAACATCCCTCTAACAGCCTCCCTTACTGAGTTCTCAAATTTTTTAACGGCAAGAAAATAAAAAAATCATCACGAGCTGATGCAACAGCTCGTAACTAACAATGAAGACTCTTGGAAACGTGTCGCGACAAGTTTGGACGCCCCCAGAGCCAGATAAAGGGGCTTTATCCCACCCCCGCATTGACCTGAATGTCGAAGATCCCCAAGCAAACGCGGGAGATCCTCAAGAAAGTGGAGAAAACGCCAGATAATCAACCGGATTTTTAAAAAACAAATCCTGCAATAAAATTGTATAAAAACAATTGCTTTCTTCAATTGACAATAATTATTTCGTTATTGTTACTCAATTACGTTCTCTAATGCGGTCAATTTTTTGCCTCGATCTTTGATTGAAAAAATCCCAAAGTAATTAGTGCCCATGAATTCTCTGCCTCCCAGACCCCCAGCCGGGAAAAAAAAAGCCGATGGAGAAGCCGAAAAAAAAACCAGCTCATTCACTCCCTAGAAAGCCCGTCAAAAAGGGCCCCTTTCGTAATGAAAAATAATTGGAGACCCTCCCGAGGAGTCCACCTGTAACCCTCGATTTCTGCAAATTTTTGAGTGGATAATTTTTTTAATGAACAACAAACAAAAAATCAGACTCCCCCAGCCGTCGCACCCCGAAGACAAGTCGCAACAAGTATCTCCGCAGAATAGCCGGCCACCCCCACCTCCAAATCTTAAGAAAACCTAGGCAAGTAATCCCCCTCCCCACAAAGAAACCAGAGAGTCTGGAAAAGGATCCCCCATTGTGGGGGAGCCGATGCTCCCCACCAACAGGAGTAAGCAAGACAGAGCAACATAGAAAGGAGAGCCACCGGGGTTGGATGGGTTAGGGTGGTGTACCGTCATACGGCAGATGGTCGGCGTGGACCCTGACGTGGGAAGCACCGAATTCTCCAAGTTCCCACAGCCAGAGTGCACCTGCCTCCCCCACTCCCAACCCCCCCAACCAGTCGCTGGCTATAAAAGCCCCGGGGTAGCTGTACCAATTCACCATTCGCTCACCAGCGCTTCGAGTGAAAGCACCAAAGCCCAACTCACTCCCAAGATTTTCCTAGAAAAACAATCCGAAAAATCCTAAAAGTCGAATAATCCGCTGATCGCGAAGTGTTACCTTGTGACAATCTCAAATAATAATAAATCAAAACAAACATGGCTGCCCCCATGAGTCACGTGTTCGAGTACGATAACGAGTTGAACGACAACCTGTACAACTTGAAGCTGTCATCTGACAGCAAGAAGATGAGCAACGCCAAACGCCTGCGAAAGCTGCTGAAGCCACTGCTGCGTTTGATGAAGAAGAGAACATCCAGGATCACCAAGAATCACCAGAAGGCTGAGCCACAGCAGGAGATCTTCACTGAGGAGGTCGACAATCAGAACAATGCCAATGAGGCACTCGAGCAGCGTCTCCTTGCTGATCTTGCCAGCGCTGAGGAGGGTGCTGCCATCACAGTGTGCCTCGATGGTCAAATGACAGTTGTGCCTGTGGTTCCTGGTCAGTGCTATGTGCCAGTTCACTTTGCCCACACCCACGCCGGTGACTTCTACTGGACAACACTCGCCATCACCGACAGTGATCTCTGCTACAAGGAGTGCGCATTCTCCCAGAATCAACAGCCCGAGATGCAAGTGGCATGAGGATCCAGCTTGCTGATTGGTGGACCCTAATCGCTGACATTGTGATTCTACCTCATCAACTTTGCAAATGGAACTTGTGGAGTTGTTGCCAGCCGTCTAGAGGCCAGCAGGGGGAGCTTGAGACTGCCAACGTTGATACGTCAAACTGTGATTGATAGTTGATAGATGTTGGAGTTTATGATGCACTGATTATTGCTCAAATACGATTTTTTTTTCTTGACACTTTTTGGACATGTGAAGTAGACTCAATCGATCCTGATTGTTCGTGGGGTCTGCCCACTTTTGTGATATTGTAATAGAGTCGTAGATTTATTATTTTCGATTGTGATATGGGCGATTGCTCAATTATGTCTTCCATTTGAGATGAAATACATTTTATAGATGATATTGAATTGATTGTCATGTCATTTGAAATTTTGTCCCTCTTCCCTTAGTTTTTAAGAGTCCACTTGGTGGTTGGTTGGTCAGTTGGAGATTGTCTTCTCGTTATTTTTTCATTTGGCTTGATCTATTTTTTTCACTGGCTTCTTCGTTGGAGATCGCCGAGGGAAGGCTCTAACGGTTCTTCGAGTTCGTTGGGGCCAACCGACTTTTCGTACAATGCAGTTCTAAGATAAATGAGGGGAGACCCGGAAAAGAAACTAGGGGCCCACGTCTCCCCTCTCAAGTTTAACTGACATTCCTGGAAGTTGGCGCCAAAATAACGAAGTTTTTACGAGATTCTTGAGGAGTGTCTGATCATCAGACAGGCGATCAGCAAAAAATTGGATTGTTTTTAATCAACAGAAAAGGTAGAGAATTTTTTGAATTTGATGAGGAAACGAAAGATCTGCGAGGGTTGAAAAATTGTAGAACATTTTTTTTTAATCGAGGCATTTTATGGAGTTTTAAATGTTTTGGGGGTTTTTAAAATTGTAATTGTTGGTTCGATTCAGTCCATTTAAAGGGGTTCAGTCAGTGCGAATTGAATTATTGGGGTGAGAGGTCCCACGGGTTGACAATGGAGATATCAACGCAGAAGATATTCAAAACCAGTTATGCACGCGGAAACGTTTACAATGCGCACACGTGTTGTCCATATGGGTTGGACATTGTGGAGAGAGGGGTAATAGCTGAATTCGCATGATTTTCCATGGCTGAGCTTTGGGGTTGGACTCCCTATCGCATCTGGTGGAATAATGATGAGATGTTGACCGGGTTTGTGGGTGAAAGGGGTGACAAGGGATGGATCCAGGGGTTACTGAGCACTTTCGCTTCGGTGATAATAATTTTAAAAGTGAATTACATTTTTTTTCCTTCCCATTTTTCGACATCCGAGGCATTTCATTGTCACAGGATAAATTAATCAAATCAATTACTTAAATTACTCCACTTTAAGCGAAAGCCAATTGCAGGAATTAATTAAGTAAATTCATTGTTTGCGGAGGAAAGCATTTTTTGCGACATGTGTTTCAGGATTTACCAAAACCTCGATCAAAATCCACTATCAATTTTTTTCTGAGCGGCTGGAGAAAATGATGGGGTGAAAGGGGTTGATAGGGTCTGCTGTATCCACTTTCTCTCCAATGACTGTCATCATTTCGGGAGTAAATGGAGGAAAACCGCAATCGATTGAAACCAAAATTTCCAAAAAAAAAAACATGTGTCAAGATTTATCAAATCCCGCGATAAAGATTCCGTTGTAATTTTTTTTCCGTCAGCTGTTGATACTTTCCCCCCCAATTACAGTCATCATACCCCAAGTAAATTGAATAAATCCCCTATTGATCGGGAGAAATTTTTTTTCCCCGACATATGCCTCAAGATTTGACAAATTCTCAATCAAAATTCCCTTTAAAATTTTTATTCCTCGCCAGCTGGAGGAAATAGTGAGGAGAAAGGGGTTGATGGGGGGATGATAACTTCACTTTCACCTCAATTACAGTCATTATATTACCGGAAATAAATGGAGCAAAATTTCAATAGATTGAAACCGTCAAATTCAAGTGTAAAACATGTGTCAAGATTTGTCAAATCCTGAAATAAAATTCCGTTACATTTTTATTCATCACCTGGTGATACTTTCCCCTCCAATTACTGTTATCATACCCCAAATAAATGTAATAAATCCACTATTCAGGGAGAGAGAAATTTAATCGTTAAACATGTTTGGAAATCTGTCGATTTCCGGTGTTTAAAAACAAAAATCTCCCTCTCATTTTGGGCATTTATTATTATTATTTATTGATCCTTGATGTTACAAAAGTCTTCTTTGTTTTACATCCAACACTGTATGCCTCTCCTCTCCGCCCCTCCCTAACTCTTGTATTTGGTGGAGTCTGTATCAGTTTATATCCCCTCAGGTACAAAAATTAGCCGCCTCTTCCTCTGCCAGTCTCTTCGTGTCTTATTTATATTTATTTTTATTATCACAGTCACTTTGGTCGCACTATTCTCCTCTCCTCTTTTCTTTCCGTCTTCTTCATTTTCGTCATTTATTTTCTCCTCATCAAACGATAAATACGAAAATTGGCGCGAAATTGGGGTAACACTTCCCGCGCAAATGTCCCGATCCTCGGACTAGATTCAGCGCTTCTACCGGAGATGTCGCACCTTGTGAATGTTCATAGTAGAACTCTAGCTTTACCATTCCCCCGAAAAATCAATAGCCCATAGACCGGTCAATTTTCCCCCAAAAGTCAGTCGCCCATCGCCAGGTAAAATCGTCCCTTACCCACTGAAAATTTTCCCCAAAAGTGCAACCCAGGTAAAAAATAAAAATTCACCTGTCAAATTTTAATTCACTCTCAAAAAACCTATAAAACAATACTCAAACCCTGCTAATTGTAATTTCAATAATTTAAATAATAACAGGATGCAATTTTTTGTTTCCACTCAAAATTTCCAAAAAACGTGCAACCGCAATTTCACTGGAGAACAACATTTGTAAGTGGTTAACGAACTTGGTTTATAATAAATTAAACACCCTATCAGTGCATAAATCAGTAACTGTCAAGTGGACCGGTTAATTATGCCCGAAAAACAGGCAATAAATTATAGAAACGTCATATATCGAGGGCGCGTCAGGCGCTTGCACCTCACTTTCTCAAAAAAAATGATGGCTCTGATACCTCCATTACATAAATTCATTCATCTCTCTCCATCATTGCCCCCCCCCCCTCTCTCTCTTCTGCAATGAACGCACTTATTATCCCGTGTATTTACGTTGTAAAGTTGTTATTTCGATAAGTATCCTTGATGGATGAAAAATAAGAAAAAAAAAATCCTATACGTGGATGAAATTTAAATTCAAGGGCTAAGCGATTAAATTATCGCGGAGAGAATTAGTTGTTGCCCCGATTACAGGCATTACATTCAATTTTTTTACCATCCTCTGAACTATAATTGAAGAAAATTAAAAAACGTGAATGTACAATTTTTTTTTCCTCATTTCCCATTAAACAGAATGAAATGAATGATTTGCGGGTGAAAATTGTAATTGTCAAGGACTCCATAGAAAAATTACGTCCTTTAAAAATATTCTCGTCGATTGTCTGTAACGAGAGTTAATTTTTTAACGCATATAAAATAATTGTAATATTTTAAATCTCATAAAAAAAAATTCTAAATTTGTTGGATCATGTGAACGTGATGACTCCATCACTTCCGGGGAGGTATTGATAGGAAAATAAACATTTGGAATATTTTTCTCGAAGCGTTTGCGAAATAGTCGGCAACTCCTGAGTCGCGAGAAGCGCGAGTCGCTCGTGCCGGGCGCACGTTATCCGGCCGGTTAAAATAAAAAGTATAGACCCCGAAATGAACATTTCACCCTCAGCTGATGGTAAAAAACAATGTTCGGTGGTGTAAAAAAAATTTGTATTTTTTGTGAATTTCCAGGGAAAAAGTCTCCCATTCGATCCCCGATACCCGTAAAATATTGAGCGAGTGCTCGAAAAAAATGCGCGACTACCTCCCACAGGTCTACACTTCCTCCGGTGAATGATGACATCGTCGCGCAGCTCATTCCCACGGCCCCAATCGCAATCCACAGGGAATACTGGTTCGCCGTAGTGACTCTCTCGTATACCGAATGAGAGAGTACAGCATAACACGATCAACAGACTTGTATACACAAGGACACGCGTCTGGGCGTGAAGGCATTTCCGAGATGGTAGAGACACGGCGTGTGCCCTGCACGCGTTCCTCACAAATTCGGTAGTCAATAGAAAAAGGTCATTACAAAATTGTATACCTTCAATTTTCCCATTTGTTCAAATAAGTTGGGGAAAAAAATTTGAAAAGAGTTGGGTAAACTCGATAAGGCTTGTGTGGATGTTAAACAAAGAAAAACAATTTCGTACTGACCTTGACTTTTCCTCGTCCGGCAATTGGCATCCGCCCCGTCCCAAACTCAGTAAACTCAAAGTCACTAGGGAAAAATATTGTCCGCGGTGTCGTTATAGGGTTCTTTTAGTCGCGTGGTTGGCTTGCCCTCGCCTGCGGCTCGGACGTCAACGCCACACGAGTAAAAAACCCTATAACGACAGCCCGGAAATGTACTACTGCAACGTCAAAGGAAATAAATTCCATTATCCAATAATTGAGGAGAAAAAAATTGGAAGCTAATCTCAGCTAATTCTTTCATTCTTTCACTCTCTGTAGAATGATTGTATTCTTGCAATTGTAAAGGTGTCAATCAACTGGTTAATAAATAAATAAATAAATTAGCCCTGGAGAGCTCTCAGAATTTGTTGTAGTTGTTAAAAAAAATTCTGATGACTTTTTTGCCTCGGGTTAGTTAATGTACCCCTAAATCCAGGTAATTTTACTGTCGCCAATTGCCGTACCCCAAGCCCTCGCAAAAACCCCAGTTCTTCCAATGACAATCCCATTTAAAATCCCAGAAAAAACCGACTGTTGAATAATTCGCGAGATCACGAGTTCCGGTCAAGTGTCGCAAAAAATTTCTACCTAAAAAAAAAAAATCAACAAAGAGACGAGTTGAAAACTAGAGGAATCGCGAGAGATCGATGAGAGGAAATTCGCGATCGCGAGAATATTGCGCGCAATAAAAATAAAAATAAAGAAAAATATTCCTCAAAACGATCGGTAAGAAACCAACTGATGAATAATTTGCGGGATCACGAGTTCCGGTCAACCACCGCAAAAAAATTCCTACCTCAAAAAAATAATAATAATAATCATCAACGAAGAAGCGAGTGCGCAAATAGGGGGAGAGCAAGAGAGATCGATGAAAATTCGCGGAGTGCGAGAATATTCCGCGCAGTAAAAATAAAAATAAATAAATAAAAAATGTATCCATTTCTTCTTACCCGAGTCGTTACCTAGGAAAATAAATTACACGCGCTTTTTCAATATTTAATAACCCAAGAGTATGCAAATGCCGGCGACTTGTACGAGCGTCTGAGAATGCAAAAAAGAGGAGTGGGATTGTGATTACAGACCCTTGCGCCTTGCCTCGTGCCTAGCGCACGTTTTACAATAAAACTAACATTGATGCATTTTACTGCAGTGGAAGCCGCTGGAGCGTGGAGTCGCGTGGATACCGCGTGCCGCTTATAAACACAGCGAGTGATGTGAATATTCTCACGTAAAAAATGTTAAAAAATTTTTGCAAGCCCATTGAGCGAAAAAAAATAAATCTCCCGAACTAAAATCATGAATTCCTCCAAACTGGCAGACGAAAATTTCTAATTTATCCCTGAGAGCTAAAAAAAAAAAATTATGGAAAGTACTGGTTAATTAGCAATTCAAAGGGAGTAATTTCTTTTATCCCGGGAGATGATCTCCAGTGCAGCCACAAAGGACTCAATTACACAGAAAAATAGCCAACACAATGGGACGAGGTATCTGAGTGAATAGTGACACGCAAGAGCTCATTCAGGATGTCTCGTTGAAAAAATAAAAAAATTCTTCGGAGGAGGGGGGAAAAAAATATATAAAGAACTGTCGCGTGATCTAACCGTTTCGCTAGTATTATATTTTTTTACAAACATCGTCTCTGGTATCTGTGTTTATGCAGCCCGAGCAGCGGAAACGAGGATCGCAAACTCGGGTGGCCAATTTTATGTCATTCATTTTTTTCCTTTTTTATTTCGAGTTTTAGTGTAGTCACAACTTCCGTTGCACTCCAACATAGCATCAGGGGATATTTTTAGATGTTACTGATGAGATCCAATACGGACTTTTAGAAATAAAAAATGGGATAATCGATTCAGTGTGTCCGGGATTGAAGAGGAAGAATGAAAAAAATTGCGATTTACATTCAGGACCGAAGTCGACGCCAACTTCTGGCTGAGTTTTTGTGAAATATCTCCGAATGTGAGGGATATAGCGAAATTTTTGTAAAGAGCTTAATTGCAGCTCTCAATTACTCCTACAAAAAAGGTCATAACAAAAAATTCGCTATTGGCATTGGTTTCTTCGCAATTCCCCCAAAACTATCCAACGACCAAAATTTTGAATTGACAAACGGAAGTTTCTTCTACTGCGCATAACTCGAGATTGGCAGAGTGGATCAGACCAATTTTTATCTCATCTTAATCCATTTTTCACAGGCTTTAAAATAACACCTGGCTCGTTAAAATCGCATCATCTGATCCAGAGATATCGATCATTGAAGATGATTCATGAAAATAATGGGGCTTCCAGTTTAAATGCTATTTTTCCAAACGACGAACTTATTTGTCCATTAATTACTCCAATTACCCGATAATGATTCCATTTCGTCTTAATGGATACAGAGCCATTAACATCAGAAGTCGTTGGCAATTAAAACTATCGGCCTATAGTATAATTCGTAAACCCTAATCTTTACGATTGTTCCTTACCTACCGCTTATTGACTGTGTAATTATACCAATAATTCTCTCAAAGTATAGATCTAATTATCCTTCGGGCCTTGTGCACGAGGATAACCGACTCAATGGGGTCCCGGGATTTTTCAACGCGTCGGCCCAAGTCCCGCATACCTCGTAAATTCTACAGTGCCACTTGTTAAACCCCGAAGGTCGTCTCGCTCGGGATTCGCACGTGCGTTTCACCCGGGGGGGGGGTTTGCGGTTGAGTTTTAAAGCTCCGGCAATTACCAATTGACTTCTCCGTATGAGAATTCTTCGTAAAAATGTTAAATGAGAGACTTGACAGACGAATAGAATTTTCCAAAAATTTATTTAACCCTCCCCCCCAATAGCAAAATAAAAAATGCAATAATTTTTGAGGGAAAAAAATGGCGCAGAAAAATATTTATGCTCAAGTTTTTGGTTTTGCGAGTGAGGAGAGTTACTTATTTTTTAAAAAAATAGTTAATACCTTACCCCTAATTGAGGAACAAAATGAGGGAACAAAAATTGTTTTTAAAAAAGAAAATTTTATGGCTCCACTGGGGGAATATTTTTACATTGAAGTGGAGAGAGCGCTACCGGTGGTCATTAAATCGCGTCTGGACGGGCGTAAATCCGTGGTATAAAAAATCAGGAATAAAAAAAAAAAGAATGAAACAAGTGGGGAAATAAAACCGTGTACACTTAGCCTCTGGTTGTGCATATAAACGCGAGTGGAGGTGCACAAGAAGTCGAGGGGAAGGCACCTGCAGCGATACACCGGTGAGCCGTGCTATTATATATCCACGGTAAAACGTTTGAGATGGCGAGGAAGAGAGGGTGAGGAGTGATGAAAAAAAAAAAATCAAATTTGATGCGCCCATAAAAATAATCAACTGCCTTCTGGATACGAAGTCGGGGATTTTACTTCTGGATGATCATTCGATAAAATATTCGCAATGATTTCCGGTGAAAACAGTGAGGCCACTGGGAGGAAAATTATCCCGGAAAAAAAGTAAAATTTCCTTGATTCAAATAATTTTTTTTTTCGGGTCATTAGGCCAGACGATCACTTTTCTCAGTTTTTTTTTGTAGAAACAAATCAGTTGCCCCAGGTTCCGAGATGTTGGCAAATTTTTTTGAGTGTTTTTTACTGCATTTCATCGGGTGAAATGAATTAATAATTTTTTTGAATTTTTCGAGACTACTTTGCGAAGAATTATTGACCTCAAAACTCGAAAAAAA